>JABMIG010000316.1:126164-148285 GCA_013187285.1 Cyclotella cryptica | reverse complement strand
AAGAACTAGAAAATGTTCCAAGATACCGTTTTGCTGCCTCAAAGCTAGTGAAGTTAACATGTAGTCAAATTTTTTTTGGTCTTATTTACCTCTACTTTGAGGTACCTCGGGTTCGCGCCAAAAATGCATCTCAGAAGCATAATGTGCGGTGTGTCGGTGATGTGAAGTGTTGTGATGTGAGCTACCGCGGGAAAATGCCATAGCTCGTGAACCAGAAGGAGTTAGGCGGAGCTATACATGTGGGCGTGTTGAAGATGATCAGGGCTATACATTCATAGTGTTTTTAACACTAAAGAACCTGTGTAGGGCGTGAAAACAATAAAAGCGTGTCAGATGGACGGGGTGGTTCTTATATTACGATGGTTCTTATACACCGATTTTTACGGTAGTATGTAGCCAAAAAAATACCTGCCCGAAAACTCATATTGATGCTATTTCTGTGTTACTATTTCTGAGACTGTCCCCCTACCACCCATCCTATGACCAGTCCCATGCACATGAAACACACAAGCACAAAATACTCAACACCACCAAATGCATCCTCAAATAATGTCGCAGCAACTTCCTCTCACCTTGCAACCACCTTCCAAGGTACCTTACTCAAATGAATGAAATTATTGCTCTCTCGCTGCATATCATATTTCTCTTTTTTCTATTAAGATGGCATTAGCTTGTGTTGGTTTCAAACACAAGTGAATATTACACGACCACTACAAAGAAAATGATAGTTGTCATTTACATGAAAGGTTCATATGGAATTTCTTAGTTACTATATAGATGCTCTTCATATGTAGACAGTGCAAACGAGCCCCTGAAAAAGCCGACATCCACATTCACCACTTTCAATTCTCTACAATACACACCACAACCCTGATTGTATGGTTGGGTTGTCAGATAAAGCTATATGGTCTTGATCCTCTGACGATTACAATTCCCTCCAAGTTCCAAGCATATGTTAATAGCTGTTTGAGACCCATCTATAGACCCCACCTCACAGTCTATAGACTCCCCCAACTAAAAATGAAATGGCAGGAAAATTAGAAGATAAAAATCTTTTGATAGCTTTTTTACATCATCAATTTAGATTTAAAAATGACATGGATATTTACATTACTAGAAAAAGTCACACAAGTCATGAATGGGCTTAGGTAATCTTGTTATTGTGGCATGATTCACACCATTTCTAAGTAATCTCATGATATGACAAGTCTAGAGGTATTTTAGAGAAGAGTCTATAGACTTTCCGTATGGAGTCATGAAAAGTCTATAGACCCCCCACTACAAGCTATAGACCCTTAACCACAGTCTATAGACCCCCATGACAGTCTATAGATGGTCATGGGGGGTCTGTAGACCCTCTGTAACAGTCTATAGACCATCCCCCATGATAAGTCAATAGGCGCCCCATGGCAGTCTATAAACCCCCTCTCCCATGACAGTCATAGAACCGGGGGGGTCTACAAATGGTTTTTTGTAAAATACAGTAGAGTCTATTGACTGTAAGGGGGGTCTATAGACTGTGATGTGGGGTCTATAGACAGGGGGGTCTACAAACAGCTACTAATACATACATTCGCAATCAAAAAATCTAAGTTACCTCCAGGGATTACAAAATATAAACCCATCTTACACCAATTTTTGTATGAACTACACCTCTGTAGGTGATACGTTACTTCATTGCTTAAACTGATCACAATGATAAGCTTCAGCCTACAAGTTTGATGCCAGTGGACACCCATTTTTGTTCATGATTTGAAAAAGTTGTAGTCGCCATTGTGTAAGTGTATGATCATGAATGATTCGTCAATATCACTGTATGGCCCTTGTTTTCTGATATGCTATAAATTTTCACCTATAGTTCTTATTCATTACATGTCTAGCAGCAAATAGTGCTAACAATCTCTAGCTTCTGGAACTATATTGTAGTGTCTTATCCACTGATACCTGTCACCTATAATGTACATTAGGTACACATATTCATAGTATGATATATGTAGAGGCAGACTGAAATAACTTGCTCTTTTTTGTTGAAGAAGAAACATACTGTATTCTACATAAAGAGAAATTACTTCACTCTTTTGAAAATAGTTGGGATATGAATTCATAACTTCGACAGCCAAAAAGTTGCTCCCTATTTCTAGTTATGTCAAGGGCCCTGTCACTATCACAGCGACAAGATTCTCTGTGTAAACAACTTGGGAGAACTCATCTTTGTGTATGTTGGTGGTTTTTATGTTCAATCCTTTAATTTCATCTATGCTTCAGCCTCTATGTCTACTGCCTGTGGGCACATATATACGACAAAAAAATCTTCTTGTAGTTGCCATTGTTTAGGAGTATTTCATAGTGACAACAGTCTCTGCATCTATGAGAACTGCAAAAAAACCTTTGTGTTGTGTAGATGAGGCTGGTGGTATGATATATTAGTTATATGGGAACTATGATGGGCATTGAACTGTGGCATCATACCATTGTTGATGGCTAAAACACTAGATACTTTAAAATGTACATCATAAAAGAGAAAAAATAGAGTTGGACAGTCCTATGCTCTACGGTATGTTATGAGACATACATATTGTACTACCGTACCACGCGGTAGTTACTTTTACACATATTGCACCGTACTACGATAGCAGAAATATCATAAAACATTTTTATGATATTGACGTCATCTTTTTTGACATTGCAAAATAACCAAGCTTTTGTCACAGCTCGCACGAAATTCCGATTTGCCAATATCATAAATTTTTTGTGATGACCACAATAAAATTACGGTTTTTTTATGAGATTGAAGGCTGTCATAGAGGATATTTTTGGCGGTTGGTTGGGCAACTTCTCCCTAACTAGCCCTAGTTGTGACCAAATTTTTGGTGCCTGTATACTGTGAGGAAGTCAGTCTGGCATTCGGTCAAAGTACGAGTATTCTTTTCTAGATTAGCGATTCTTTTTGGAGAATTAAATTTTGGCAATTCTTTTTGGGGAATTATTTTTGGCTACGCGAAATTTGACAGGGGGAAAGTTCCCGCCAAAATATTTCAATCTCTTTGATCGGTTGTTTTGGTACCCAACTACTCAGTGGAAAATTCGTGGCGGGCAATTTTCCAGTCAAGTACTTAACTACTTTGAACAGTTAGATTGGCGGTCAATTTTGGTACCTGGATCTTAGTTAGTAAATTTCGTTAGGATGTCACCCCTCCTCTTGTATTGTCGAAAATCAAAATCTTCCATATTGTACGGGGTTTCCAGGGAATAATTACGTAAATATTTTGTTCTGCCTGACGTTTTCTCCGTAAGAGTAAGTATCGTATTGTAAAAGACTCCTTAGGACTTCGTAATCTTGTCAAGATTTTTTTCAAAATCTTAGCTGCATTGGAAACTGAGCCCCTTTTCTTCTTCTTCTTCTTCTTCTTCTTCTTCTTCTTCTTCTTCTTCTTCTTCTTCTTCTTCTTCTTCTTCTTCTTCTTCTTCTTCTTCTTCTTCTTCTTCTTCTTCTTCTTCTTCTTCTCCCTCTCCTCCTCCTCCTCCTCCTCCTCCTCCTCCTCCTCCTTCTCCAGTGAGACAGTTTTTTTCACTTTTTGCCAAAACAGGTACTTACTAAATTAAAGTTACCTGTAAAAAATAATTTTTCCGGTTGGCGTACTTAGGTAGTCATCATGTTTTGATGTCTGTTTACCTTAAAATTTATATCTTACTTTAAAAATGGGCGCGAGGCGCTTGCACCCATTTGGTCACTTTATTTTTAAAGTATGTCTTCCTCTGTCTCTACGAATCACATTCTGTCTAGCTCGCTACAAAAAATCTTGCACCGGCTGCTGGTAATTTTGATTTCAAGAAAAACTGTGGAACCGGCAAATGTCAAAAGATACTTTAAAACATATCTTATACTATCTACAAAGCAGCTACAAAGCTAGCAATGCTAACATGGGCTAAAAAATAAAGGTTTCCATTCAAGTTACTACAGTACACTATGTAACAAGGTGGCGCAGGCCTCAAAATTGTAACCTTTTTCCACTCACCGCCCTCATTTTTATCGTGTCAGTCCATCATGCCATCCTCATCAATCAGCACACCCATCAAAATCATGCCATCGACAACACGGAGGCAACAAGCCACAATGGCAACCATTCCCATTGCCTGCCTTTCTTGGGAAGCAGCAGCAGTTGCAATCTCCCTGTATCTCATTTCTGTCTTTCGAGAAAGCAACACTTAAGACAGGAGTTCACACTGCTTTTGCATGTGGACAATTCCTGTGTATCTGAATTGAATCTTATTCAATTCAAAGCTGTATTGAATAATGTCAACAAATAAATGACAATTTTATATTGAATAATGTTGACAAATAAATGACAATTTTATGAGGCATTCAAAATACAGCTCATAATTCATAAAGTTTGTTTATCTCATTTGTACAAGATGAACATTGAGGACAACTCAAACGTGTCAAAAGTGACGACTTGGAGGTCATTCAAAATCAAGTTGAAACAGATTGTGGTTCATCGGATTGACGAACTTGTGTCATGAGGGTTGTCACTTCGCAAGGCTTGCGCTACATTCGGGATACCGTATTTGTACTTCTCTCGTTGGAAGAAGTTGCTGGCAAAGGTCGACGGCCTCAACCAAAACAACAAGTTCGTGCCATAAAACATGAAAGGCACGGCTCATTGACTTCACCAGATGTCAAGCCGCGTCTCAAGGCTTTCATTTTTAAAATCCGTGAACAGGGCATTCAAATGACAAATAAGATGGTGGACTGAGAGGCGTCTCGTCTTCTGCCATTTTTCAAGAGGAAGTCCTAGCGTTCAAAAGAACTGTCCGTCTATTGCTTTACACAATCTCTGGGTCTTATGCAGTGCGTCGCTACCCACACGGTGGAAAAAGACTTCAACAAAACATAGGGCGATGCAAAGGACTTCATCGCCATGGTGCAGTTCAAATTGGTGGGTCGCAATCTCGACAACTTCCTCAACATGGACCAAACACCCATCCCATTTTTGTATCACTCGAGCAAGATGCTTGACGTAAAGGAACAAAAACAATCCATGTGTGAGCATCGACAACTGACACGAAACGTGTCACCATTGCCGCAACCGTAACAGCAAGTGGAAAAAGTTGCCCCCCTTTCTGATTTTTAAGGGCAAACCCAATGGACGAATCGCAACTCAGGAGTTCTTGACATTTCAGAGTGCAGGAGAGTATGCCTGTCAGGACAAGGCTTGGATGAATGAAGCGCTGATGCATGAATGGGTTGCAAAAGTTTTGAAGCCGTGGAAAGACAACTAGGATGACAACAATCCATCTGCTGAACCACCGCTTCTCATCTTGGATGCATACCACATGCATCAGATGGGTTCGGTGGTAAACCACATCCAGATGATGGGAATCAATGTTCTTCACGTCCTGGATGGTTGTACTTATCTCTGTCAATCAATTGATGTGGGAATTAATAAACCCATCAAGTGTGGGTTGCGTGGGAAATGGGAGCACTGGATGGTTGATGGAGAGGGGATCGTCGTCGGTCAAGCAAAAGAGCCATCCAGGAAGATGATTGTGGAATGGTTGTTGAATGTATACAATAACATTCCGGAGGAGACTGGGCGGAATGCCTGGAAGAAAAAGGGTTATGAATGGGTTTAACAGCACATCATTAATTATTTAAGTTTACAGCATGGTTTGATTTCATTTGCTTTTCTAACAAATGTTTAATTTAGATGGAACAATGAATAGATTATCAGTCATCAATTGTCACCGCAATTGCGTACCTGCAATTGCGGTGGTACAACGTTCACATGCTGCTGTTTGCCGAGTCAGGAAGTTACACTTCCGTTATCTTCAAAAGCAAACCATCAAGACGATGTGCATTGGTGCCAATAGCATACTCCCACGCTGTAAAGCAAACTCGACAGTCATTAGTGCCATCATTGCGCACAACATAACCTGTGAGGTTCGTCTCCTCAACCAAGCGCAAACACACCATCCTTCCCACACAATTGCTTGCACTCTCCAGCAGTGCGTTCCCGCATCCACAAGGATGGATTCCACAGCTGCGACCGTGACCGTCTGGAAGGAAACCAACAAGAACAATCCTCATCATGCTGATTGCTTTTTCAACGGCAAAACAAATGTAGAAAAACAAATGTAGAATACGTATGATGTGTGATGTGTGTTCTGTGTGTGTGGTGAGTATTAGCAAAAAATGTGTATTACTCAGCAACCAACCGGGGTTTTGGGGAGGAAAACATATGGGTGTGTAGCGGTTAATGAGGAGAATCTGCTTGAGATGAGTTTAGAACCTCCGATGCGTTAGAACAAGGCAAAACACAAATGAAAACAAAATCAGAAAAGAACACATCTTAAACTCTGCAGCTACCACAACACTGAGATATACGGTACTTGTACTTTTAGTAATCTAATAACTTCTTATCGGAACTCAAGACAGATCAAGTCACATTTACGGCCTCTCACATTTCCCCCATCCCTAAACACTACCAACCCACAACCATGTGGTCCCAACGATTCCCAAAACCCAGCCCTATTCAGCCACTATCACACCAAACCCATTGCCCGAAACTTGCCCATCTTGAAATCAACGTCCCGAGTCATGTAAGTGCATTGGGCTGACATGGAGTTATGACGAGCCAATTTAAGGACCTCTTCTGCTTTCACACCTTGGTTGCTTACCAAGGTCATGATGAAGATGTGTCGAAAGGCATGGCCTGACACATCGTCTCCACACCCCAACTTCTTGGCAGCATTCTTGAGAAGTTGCCTGATGCTATTGTGCCCAATAGGTTTCTTGGGAGAGTACGCAGCATATGGGAAACCCTTTTGTGCAAACATGGCCTTCTGGTTATCTGTTGCAACCTTTCAATAGAACCTTGTCTGTCGGGGAGCAAGTTTTTGAAGGTAGCGTTACATGGTGCCACTGGGAGAAGATGGGTGGAACTTGTCACCAACCAGGATGCGAATGAAGTGGATCTTGGAGACCACTGTATTTGTGGTAGTGAGTTTTGTTGTCTCGTCAGGCATGTATTGCAGCCCGAAAAACTCTGAACCCACGAGTGGGTGTCTTTATTCAAATATGCCCTTTTTGATGTGGCAAACAAGCAACTGGGAGTGCTCTGATTGTTGGACATAGAGGCAAGACCAAGTAGGAGTATCAAGACACAGAATGACTATGCCCGAGATCTAAAAGGAAAATGGATGGCGAGGAATGGAGGGAGAACACGGATTAACGACAGACGGTATGAAAGATGTATGGTCCATAAAATGATGGCTGCAGAATAGTTGAGCCATCAAAAGAGCTATGAATGGTATGTCTTGATAGCTCACTTTTTAACTGTAATCTGCAAGTTATGTTTTAATTCAAGTGCAGGCTCAGGGATGCTTTGCCATTAGGAGGCGGCAATTCTGCAGTCCTATCAACATTACAGTTAAAAAGGATGGGAGAAGACGCAAAGAAGGTTGTCCCGACAGTGGAGGGACAGGATGTTAACCAAAAAAGATACGCGAGGTGGCAGAATCGCCTCCATCAGAAGAGCAAAAGTCGCGCAAGAAACGAGTACAAAGCTCCCACACCCGGCTTGGAGAAAGAACTGTTTACTGTCAGAACGGCAAGTGATGCCGCAGACTTTGAACAAGTACATATGAAACTGGGTCAATATGCTGGAGTAAACTTCAAGCACGGAGCCACAATGGCTCAGAACAGAAAGCAATTGAGGAGATGATTGCTCCGTCATTTGTGGATCCGCCTGATCCGGACGCGACGGCGTCGCCTGTGGAGGTGGAGAAGTGGAGAGTGAAATACAACGAACTGCAGAGTGACAAAAAGGGGTGGAAGGATGCAGGTCCAAGAGCATTTCAGCTCCTACTTGTCCATTGTCATCCAGATATGGAGCAAAACCCATCTCGTCCAAGAAGTACTCCGGGATAAATGCAAGCCAGGACCCTGTGGAGCTACTCAAACTGATTAGAAGTATTGCCCACAAGCACGAACGATGAGAAAGGTGGTACAATGGCACGGGTCGAACATGATATACACCTATATCTTTGTTGCCAGAAGCCTAACATGAGCAATACAGACTATTACAAAACCTTCAAGGCCATAAGGGCGGTGGTCGACGTCCACGGAGGTCGGGCCGGATTCCACGAAGCCATCTTTAAAGAAATGATGCGGGAAATCAAAAAGGAGAACGGTCTTGCACCGGGAGACCCCGCGACGGATGAGATCAAGGAGAAGGCATTAAACGTTGCTTGTGACGAGTATTTGGGATGTCTTTTTGTGAGAAACGCTGATGACGAGAGGCACAAAGACCTCAAGCGGACACTTGACAATGCGAATCTCTTCAGGAAAGATGACTATCCCATCACGATCGAAGACAGACTACGGATGATGAACAACCACAAGCCATCTCAGACCGGTAGGACCGTGAGACAAGCACACGGCAACATCGAATCAAGCGGTGTAACCTTCGAACAGCCGGGTCAGTCAGGGCAAAGCAGCCGGCAATGGGATATCTCAAACGATAAGTGTTTTAATTGTGGATGCGCCGGACACCACACAAAGGATTGCAAGAAGGAACAAGGCGCCAAGACGGGCACGGATTTCTTCAACGTGGACGAGGAAGCGGCAGAGCTCGAAGAAGAGCTTGGAAATATGGGGGTTCAGGAAGGCGCCGATTTCTTCAACATGCTGGAAGGTGTAGGGTTTATCGAAGTAGAGCGAAAGAACAGAAAGACATGTGATAGGAACAAGGCGTATCTTGATACGTGCTGTACCAATCATTCATGCTTTGCTGCTGAGCATTTGGAGAACATCCACGATACTGGGGTGGTCCTGAAACAGCATTGCAATGCGGGGACAAATACCACTGGCAAGGCTGGTTTCTGGCGCAATATCAAGTTTTGGTATAATGAAGGAGGGATCGCGAACCTGATCTCTGCACCACAACTCGAGTCGGATGGCTATATTCTCGAGTATGTGACAACTTTGGGTTGGCTGGTGCATGGGCCGGACGGGAAGACGATGATCTTTAAGAGGGACAGCGGGCTGTGTGGCGGAATGCCGTACGTTGATTTGACTCAGGATCCGGCCAAGTTTATTGTTGATACGAACGCAATCCGCAGACAGGACGGCATGATCATGGTACAAACAGTCCGGGGTAACTACGAGGGGTACATTCGGGAGCAGGTGGAAAATGCAAAGAAGGTGAGGGACGAGCAGGCGATGATGGCGCATCCATCGGACGACACGCTTAGACATTTGGTAAGTTCGACCAATGCCGTGCGAAATTTAGACCTCTCTCCTCCTGCAATCGCTAACGCCAAAAAACTGCTCGGACCAGATCTCTGAGGAGTGAGGGGTAAGACAGTTTGGCAAAGGCCGAGCGCTGTGAGACCAGAGTACGTCGGAATGCTGAGGGAATTGTAGGAACAAATCAAAAATGTCACGCTGACGGCCGATGTGATGTTTGTAAATGGGATCCCATTTTTGGGCACTCTCTCCCGAGATATCAAACTGGGTAGCATAGAGTTTCTGCCTAGCCGTACAGCTAAACAATTAACTAATGCGTTGGAATGTGTAATTTTAATTTATTGACGCGGAGGCTTTTTTGTACGCACGTGCCTCATGGACATGGAGTTTGAAAAGCTCAAGAGTCACGTTACTTCAACGGAAATCAATACCACCGCCACAAGAGAACATGTCGGAGATATCGAGCGGTATATCAGAGTAGTAAACGAGAGCGCTGAGCATGGCCAGCAAGCTGCCATACAAGACCCAATTGCCCGACCAGATCGTAATCCACCTCATGAAATTTGTTGTGATGTGGATAAGCGCCGTACCTCATAAAAATGGCATCTCAACTGTTATGAGTCCACGGGAAATGGTTCTAGGAATGAAGATGGATTTTAAAAAACATTGCCGCGTCCGTTTTGGGGCTTACGTTGAGGCAAGCTGTGACGAAATGGTGACAAACACTCTCCGCGATCGTACGGAGGAGTGCATCGCTCTCGGGCCGACGGGTAACCTGCAGGGATCAATTGCCTGTTTCAATTTGAATACCGGGCGAGTGGTGTCACGCCGAACCATTACGGTATTGCCGATGTCCGACCGAATTATCAAAAGGCTATGCGTCTGGGAAAGAAATCCAAGCAAAAGCGGTAAAAAGATTTTTCATTGGCGTTCCTCGATTGGAGACAACTCACATACGCTTGGGACGATGAAGCTCCAGAAGTTGACAAAGTTCTTATGCAAGATGAGGTCATACCCATGGCGGACATCCCTGCCAAGCTTCCAGGAGTGCCACTTGCTGCATCACCGCCGATCCCGTTCCACCAATTTGGGCGATCGCAGATCAAGTTTTGGCAAATGCTAATCTCACGCCATCTGACGACGCGCGTGAGATTACAGGAGTGAATGTTCCCATGCCGGACGATCCTGTACCACTCATCACGGATGATGAGATGCATGACGACAAAGACGATGAAAGCGCGGAAATCGTGAACCCACCAACTGGTGAAACCACGGGAGAGGAGCTAATGTACGACTAGGATGATGTTCAAGACGAGTTTGAGGTCAACAATGACGAACTAGGAATGAACGAGGAAGAGGCTGTAGATAGTGGAAATGACGGCGACGAAGAATCGGATTCAGAATCAGAAGGTGACGACAGTATACTGCGTACCCCACCACGAAGGTACCCACTATGGCAACGGAAGAAGAAGAAACCAATGACTAAAGATTTCGATGATTCACATCAACCCATCCACCATAGACAGGGAACGTGTGAGGATGAGAAAGCAGAAGTTGCTAACGTACGGGATCGCACGAGCTCATGAGAGAACAGCGAGTGCAGGCACTATCATCGTTGATGTTCCTTACGCAGAAGAGAGATGGGAAGGTAAAAGGTCGGGCTTGTGCAAACGGAAGTAAACAGAGAGACTACATTGACAAAGAATCGGCTGCCTTGCCAACAGTGGCAACAGATAGCCTCATGATCACGGCAGCAATCGACGGGGTCGAATTGCGTGATATTGTGACCCTTGATATCCCTGGAGCATTTTTACATGCGGACCTGGATGAGGAGGAATCATGGTTCTAAGAGGAGAATTGGCAGAGCTAATGGCTAAGGTAGAGCCTTCATTGTACAGGCCGTACATTGTTATGACATCAAAAGGAGAAAGCATCCTTTATGTAAAAATGCTTAAGGCCATGTATGTTTTGTTGAGGAGCGCACTGCTGTTCTATCTCAAGCTCAGAAAGGATCTTGAGGAGTTCGATTTTGTGATAAATGACTATGATCCATGTGTTGCAAATAAAATCATCAATGGGACTCAAATGACCGTGGTTTGGCATGTGGACGACTTAAAAGTCTCACACAAGGATGGTTTGAGAGATCACAAAATTTCTGGTGTATCTCGGGAGGAAGTACGGGCCTGGTATAACAGTGAACAGAGGACACTTCCATGATTATCTTGGGATTGACTTCGATTTTTCTGAGACCAGGATTGCAAAGCTCACTATGATTAAGAAGATTGAAAAAATCTTTGAAGACTTCCCGGAGGAAGTGGGTAAGGTGTGCTCCTCTCCGGCGTCCGAACATTTATTTGAGGTGTGAGATCCGGAGGAGACTGAACGGCTCAAAAAGTATCTACCAGAGGAAATGGCCCAACACTTCCACCATTCGGTGGCGCAGCTGCTGTATATTGCAACGAGGGTTAGACACGACATACAGACAGCAGTGGCATTTCTAACAACGCGTGTGAAGCGACCAGACGAGGATGACTGGGGAAAGCTGAAGCGGGTCCTCAAGTACCTAAAAGGTACCAAGCACATGTGTTTAACTCTTAGCGTAGAGGACATGAGTGTAATTTGTTGGTGGGTCAATGCGTCCTACAATACCCATCACGACTGCCGTGGACAGACGGGAGCAATGATGTCATTGGGAAAGGGAGCAGTGATGAGTTTTTTGAGAAAACAAAAGTTGAACGTGCGAAGTTCTGCGGAAGGCGAGTTGGTAGGTATCGACGACGCGCTACCGTGGATGTTATGGTGTAGATATTTTATTGAGGCTCAAGGATACACCGTGGAGCAGAACATACTTTACCAGGATATCAAGTCCACAATACAGTTAGCAAAGAATGGATGATGGTCTAGTTCGAAGCGAACCAAGCACATTAAGTCAAGATATTTTTTTGTCAAGGACAAGGTCGATAAAGGTGAGGTGCAGGTTGAACATCAACCAAGTGAGAAAATGTGGTCGGACATTCTCACGAAACCAAAGCAGGGGGCTGGTTTCCGAAGGGACAGGGCTTATCTGATGAATGTAGCTGAGGATTACGATGATAGCAAAGAAGAAAAGAGAATGACTGAGAAGGTTCTTATCAAGACTAATGAGACCATCGGGTCTTCACGACCAGTTATTGATCCAATGCATGCAGAGACTGTTCCCACAACTCAGCATCATTGCAGGAGTGTGTTGGACATAGAGGCAAGACCAAGTAGGAGTATCGAGACACGGAATGACTATGCCCGAGATCTAAAAGGAAAATGGATGGCGAGGAATGGAGGGAGAACACGGATTAATGACAGACGGTATGAAAGATGTATGGTCCATAAAATGATGGCTGCAGAATAGTTGAGCCATGAAAAGAGCTGTGAATGGTATGTCTTGATAGCTCACTTTTTAACTGTAATCTGCAAGTTAAGTTTTAATTCAAGTGCAGGCTCAGGGATGCTTTGCCATTAGGAGGCGGCAATTCTGCAGTCCTATCAACACTGATACTCCGTGGAAGCCAATGAAGGCTCCCATGATAACTTTCTGCTGATACTGGACATCATTGCCTTCATCAAAAATGTTGATGGTGAGATTGCAAGACTTCTGGATGTTTTGGATGATTTGGCGGTTAGGCGTAGCACCGCGAGGACACCATCCACTTGCTGGCACTGTTGGAAGAGTTTGTTGAGTTCACAATGAGGCCTCCTGCAAAGTTGATATCACACGTCATAATTGGAGTTGGTTGTAGGTTGGGAAGAATGCTTGTTTGCTTGGGTCTTGGGCTTCTTCGAGCTCAGCCAACCAAACCAAAGTGCGGACGCCATCCTTCTCTTTTGGAGATCAACCTCACCACCCAATTCAATGATAACAGCTGACACGAGATGTGTCCCATCAGCAGCAGTCACCATATGCTTCAACATGTTGGAAAGCCATGGGCATGATGTCAAGATGTGCGCCACAAGCTCCAAAAGAAGACATTCACGTACCCTGAGGCTGGGACTTTGTAGGCTCAATAGACCAATCCGATCGGATTTGAGTGAGTCCCACGAAGCCTATTGGGCGATTGATACCCCTTATCGGTGACTTTGTGAAGCCCAACGAACGCTTCCAATCGAATTGGTACCCCATTTTGGATCGACCGATCGGATTAGTCACGAGTTCAATAGACCAATAGAGGCTCCTATTGGACCTCGAGTTTTTGGCCCAATCCAATTGACCAATCGAGATTTTGCGTGTAATTTTACACACATTTCCCGCTCCCGCTCTCAAGCAGAACCGTCACCCCATCACCTGCACTATGGCCGTCTCCTATAACAATATACATTGGGCAATTCACCGGAGGAGGCAGACACAACACCACCAGCCACGACATAAAAACACTCCTCAACCACATCATGAACTACGCAACACGTGCCCACGATCTCCTCCTAGAACTCAGAGGGAGTACAATGCCAATATGCTCCCTCCGACGGAGAATTTCATCATGGTGCGGCTCTGCTGTAAGGGGGAGTAATAGGCTCTGTGCTTCTTTTTGAGTTTTAGATGTTGCTGTACATAAGATAACATGATAGAAATGCTGTTTGAATCTTACTGTTGTCACGGAGGCAGAATTGTATAAAACTAATTTTAGAAGTTAATACTGTTGTACCATTCGCACGCATCACTCCAAACACTTCCGCCCTCTCCGCGACATAAATACTCAATCCATCCTTCATCGTCAAGTTGCAATTTCTCTCTTTTTGATCTATTATCCTGAAACGGGATCAATTTGAAAGCATCACTTTGGTGCCTTTTGAAAAAAGACGAAAGTTCTTTCCCACGTCCTATGAAACGAGCACCGATTCAAAGATAATACTTCCGTAGTGCTCTTGGTTACGGCCATCAAGTTCTGTGCCGTCTCTTTGGCGTCACTGGTTTGCGGTTTTGTCTTAAGACATGTGCGACAACGGTCAGTCATATCAATATTTTATATCAAGTGGTTAATGCCAGAAATTCCACACGCCGTCGAATGGGCTGAGGCTTTTGTCTGGCTAGAGAGCACCTTGCGGTAACCCCCGGGACATCGCACGCACCAGCAAGGATGCTCTCAGAAAGAAGCTTCACCGCAATCGTGAACAGCATTTCATCAATGTGCGGAGATGTGATTCACCGGGGGAAGTGATGAACTAATAATATATGCATGAAATATAATATATGATAGAGAAGTGCCTGCCGGGAAAAAGATGACTTGGCGGAAATGACTCCATTGACCCATTGGTCAATCGGAACGGAATGGCCGATACAACAGCCCCACAAAGGCAAGAGAGGGGGCAATACGAAATTGTGAAAAATTCTGTCACGGATTCTGATTGGCCTATTGGAATCGGACCCGAGAAAGTCCCAGCCTGATGTGTTTCTGACAGTACTTTGTTGTAGCACGGAATTCAGAAGGCGCAGTGATCCATACTGCTTTAGCTAGGTTGTAAATTCTGGAGGAATTCGGCAGAATTCTGCGTTACTCCAGAATATTTGCTAATTTTGACAGTAACATGATTACTGTGATAACAAGATTACTGAGAATGACTTACTTAAGTACTTTGTTCAATACTTACAGACTGTGACACCACAATGTCACAAAATAAGGCTCATTTTGACAAAATTTAGCGTAATATTTTGGGAACCTACAGTAATTACTGCAGGAATTCCGATTTGTTACTGGTTACTGTGTTTTTGAGACAGTAACCAAAATTGGAAGTTTCAACCTAGTGCTTGAGAGACTCTCCAAAGCTCAACGTGTCAAACTGAAGAGTGTCCAGTGAAATGACAGCACACCTGTTCTCAAAATCAGTCATTTCAACAGGTTTCATGTAAGGATTCCAAATGGAAGGGGGTACAGATTTCATTGTAACAATGAACTTGAAGTAGACTCGTATCAGACCTTAAATATGGTTAGGTTGGTTCTTACCAAGAAGTGAGAGATAACAGGTTTGCACATCAAACCATGACAAGATGTCCTGCAAAATGAGAGAGGTTCAATGAGTATCAACACAGATAAATGGAAAAGTCCATAAAATACTATACAGACATCACTCACTCCAAACAGTCAACAGTATCTTGATGGTTCCAGTACAACAAGGACCCTTGGGGAAAGACACACAATTAGCTTGCCTAGCTCACATGCACTGTGAAGCGGTGGTAATAAAACAAAGAAATTTAGAAACATTTACATTTGTTCTGCCTGACATTTTTTCTGTAAGAGTACTGACATTTTTTCCATAAGAGTAAGTATCGGCTTGTAATACCTTAGGACTTTGTAGTCTTGTGTTGATTTCAAGAAAAACTACTTGTACTTTTAGTAATCTAATAACTTCTTATCGGAACTCAAGACAGATCAAGTCACATTTACGGCCTCTCACATTTCCCCCATCCCTAAACACTACCAACCCACAACCATGTGGTCCCAACGATTCCCCAAAACCCAGCCCTATTCAGCCACTATCACACCAAACCCACCGCCTGAAACTTGTCCATCTTGAAATCAACGTCCCGAGTCATGTAAGTGCATTGGGCTGACATGGAGTTATGACGGGCCAACTTAAGGACCTCTTCTGCTCTCACACCTTGGTTGCTTACCAAGGTCATGATGAAGATGCGTCGAAAGGCATGGCCTGACACATCGTCTCCACACCCCAACTTCTTGGCAGCATTCTTGAGAAGTTGCCTGATGCTATTGTGCCCAATAGGTTTCTTGGGAGAGTACGCAGCATATGGGAAACCCTTTTGTGCAAATGTGGCTTTCTGGTTATCTGTTGCAACTTTTCAATAGAACCTTGTCTGTCGGGGAGCAAGTTTTTGAAGGTAGCGTTACATGGTGCCACTGGGAGAAGATGGGTGGGACTTGTCACCAACCAGGATGCGAATGAAGTGGATCTTGGAGACCACTGTATTTGTTGCGGTGAGTTTTGTTGTGTCATCAGGCATGTATTGCAGCCCTAAAAACTCTGAACCCACGGTGGGTGTCTTTATTCAAATATGCCCTTTTTGATGTGGCAAACGAGCAACTGGGAGTGCTCTGATACTCCGTGGAAGCCAATGAAGGCTCCCATGATAACTTTCTGCTGATACTGGACATCATTGCCTTCATCAAAAATGTTGATAGTGAGATTGCAAGACTTCTGGACGTTTTGGATGATTTGGTGGTTAGACGTAGCACCGCAGAGGACACCATCCACTTGCTGGCACTGTTGGAAGAGTTTGTTGAGTTCACAATGAGGCCTCCTGCAAAGTTGATATCACACGTCATAATTGGAGTTGGTTGTAGGTTGGGAAGAATGCTTGTTTTCTTGGGTCTTGGGCTTCTTCGAGCTCAGCCAACCAAACCAAAGTGCGGACGCCATCCTTCTCTTTTGGAGATCAACCTCACCACCCAATTCAATGATAACAGCTGACACGAGATGTGTCCCATCAGCAGCATGTTGGAAAGCCATGGGCATGATGTCAAGATGTGCGCCACAAGCTCCAAAAGAAGACATTCACGCACCTCTGATGTGTTTCTGACAGTACTTTGTTGTAGCACGGAATTCAGAAGGCGCAGTGATCCATACTGCTTTAGCTAGGTTGTAAATTCTGGAGGAATTCCGCAGAATTCTGCGTTACTCCAGAATATTTGCTAATTTTGACAGTAACATGATTACTGTGATAACGAGATTACTGAGAATGACTTACTTAAGTACTTTGTTCAATACTTACAGACTGCGACGCCGCAATGTCACAAAATAAGGCTCATTTTGACAAAATTTAGCGTAATATTTTGGGAACCTACAGTAATTACTGCAGGAATTCCGATTTGTTACTGGTTACTGTGTTTTTGAGACAGTACCCAAAATTGGAAGTTTCAACCTAGTGCTTGAGAGACTCTCCAAAGCTCAACGTGTCAAACTGAAGAGTGTCCAGTGAAATGACAGCACACCTGTTCTCAAAATCAGTCATTTCAACAGGTTTCATGTAAGGATTCCAAATGGAAGGGGGTACAGATTTCATTGTAACAATGAACTTGAAGTAGACTCGTATCAGACCTTAAATATGGTTTGGTTGGTTCTTACCAAGAAGTGAGAGATAACAGGTTTGCACATCAAACCATGACAAGATGTCCTGCGAAATGAGAGAGGTTCAATGAGTATCAACACAGATAAATGGAAAAGTCCATAAAATACTATACAGACATCACTTGCTGATACATCATCCAAACAGTCAACAGTATCTTGATGGTTCCAGTACAACAAGGACCCTTGGGGAAAGACACACAATTAGCTTGCCTAGCTCATATGTACTGTGAGGAGGTGGTAATAAAACAAAGAAATTTGGAAACAAATACACATAAAGAGCAATTGTTGTAGTAAGGCTTTGTTCTCATAACACAGCCCAAGGGACCCTGATAAATTAATTCATGGGTAGACTTGTACACAAACACACACACATAGGCAAATTCTATGCCATGATTTCCAACATTAGTCTGTGTAAAGCTACACAATAGTCTTCAAGAGACTATAAAGCAGTTAACTCCCAATGATTACTCCAGGTTCGCATGCCTTCAGAGTGTTTCTTGGAGAAATGAGTGGCATCCATAAACAGGGACTCAAAACTAAGTCAGTTCTCAAGGAGAACTGGGCTGCCGTTGGTAGTGCAATGGTTGCACAGACCAAAACACACTGGAAGACTCAAATGAGCAATCCACACTGAGACGATGATGCATGATCTTTGCTTTCATGAATCCACAGCATAAAAATGTGAGTTATCCTGACAGACAAATGATGTCTTGACAAAGATCAAAAATGAAAATTCTCCATGTAGAGAGAAACGACAGACCTGTTGGCATGCATAGACAACAGAAAGAACACTAACTGCTGTACAGCTTAAAATGCTTGGTAAAATCCACAAACAAACAAAAGACAACTGGTATGTCTTCAACATCATAAGAGTTCTCTACTTTAAAGATGTCATCAGCTGTGAAGTACCACTATGGTCCTTTTTATCATATGATTAATAGTCCACAAAACCGTCAAAAATGACTCAAAGAAAGTCATGTAAAAACATTGCAAAAATACTTTAACTCGTCATTGAAGCCAGTAGAAGTCCCAAAAAGGATACACACTGACTTGCATCCAGATTCTACTTCAAAGAACAGAAATTGACGTATGTGCATTGCAATATTCATCATGAAAAATTGATTTTGAGGTTGTTCACTTGCCTGTAGTTGACCCACAATGCAACTATTCCCATGAATACATAGGGGCAATGGGCAAATAAATAGCACACACCAACAACAAGGATGTATGAGCCAGATTACATAACAGTATCTGCAAGGGCCTCAACACCTAAATAAGTTGACCTGGTTCACCATCCGCATTGTACACTCAAGGTAACAATTCAAGGCAGTTCCTGAACTTCACTTCATCTGCCATACAGCATAAGCCAACCAGAGTCTTCTAAAAGGAACCCACAAGTGAACCTTATACTAGTCGGTGATGCTTGACCTGCTGAGCAAACATGGGTTTGCCAGCAGAATCTAGTGGCATTGTGTGTCCCTAACACAGCACCAATGTTCAGTTGAACTGCCTATGTAGTGACGCAATCAAAAAAGAAGGGCAAGAAGTTCGATATTCCTTCTTGCGTACATGCTATACCAAATGGAGACACAGGCAACACCACACTGACCTCACTATACTCTTGCAAAGTTAATGGTCACATGGTTGGTGCAAGCACTGATATAGTGAACAGAGGTATAAATACCCCACAATAACATTCAGCCTGTCTTATCTCGGTCTACCACAAAATTTATATGATAAGACAATCAGGGTTTCACACAGAAGCAAGTCATCTCTGTGATGGCTTAGGAGAGCACTTCAAACAAAACACAAAGGTCTTCTGACACAGTCAAAACCTCTCTTCTCCCTTTCAATTCTGGCTTCATTCTGTCACATACCATGTGTATGTCACATAGTAGCATCCTTTTTTCATGCACACCAGGTTTTTGGATGCTGACACTGAATCAACACAAACTGATTTTTCCTCCTAGAGGTTTTCAATTTTCTGCAAGCCACTCTGATTCTCAAATCGTTGGGGCAAGTGACATAGGCCAAGAATCTGCTTACACACTTAAGCTTCATGAGCTTCCATCTGGAACCTCCAAAGGTCTTCTTCACTTTGTGCAATACAAAGACAGTACAAAAGTCATTAGATGTTGTTTCTGTATATTATACGTGTTTCTCAGCCAAAATATCCAAGAGAGGTTTTCTTTCTCAGAAACCTTCTCACCGGACACCTGTTGGCAGCCAAGAGAAATGGATCAGTCATGCAACTGCCGTAAATCACTGCCAATCTCTCCCAGGATCAACTGTGTTTGGTGATGCATGGCATATCTAGCACACGATGCATTCTCTTTTCCAGTAGTCAACATCTCATCGTTGTGGGGAATCAGAGTCACTGGACTCCTCTTTGACCACAGTGAGCTCATCATCTTATCATTGTCTTCTGGATTGTTGTCTTCCCCAGACAATGCTACCATAGTCGCAAATTGATTTTGTGCTGGATTCTCCTCTCAATCTCAATGCATTCCAGGATGCGAGCTGTATTCTCACCTGTTGCACCGGTTGTTTTTCTCAAGGTCTTGCATAACTTCCGGATTCATTTTTTGCAAATGTTATCTTTCTCACAAAGAGAGTCGTCCCGTGACTCTTCATTGTAAGCAATAGCAACTAAATCTCATGCTTCAGCACCATTTCAAAGAATCCTCTTGACAATGTTGATCCGAATATTGAGAGTGCCGAAAGTGGCAACCTCCCTTCTGTAACTCCATGTCTGTCATGCTATTGGAAAACAAAAAAAGAATGATTTGAAACAAAATTTGAAGTAGGACTGAAGTATGGAAAAATAAGAGTGACAGGAAGACTAGGAAAACATAAAAAATGGTTTGGACATTTTGAGTGGGTTTGGGTAGTTCCAAATATTTGGATATTCAAACAATTGGACAAAAATATAAATTATGAGAGGCACCAATTATTTTTGCTAAAAACCAGTAGTCACCCACATTTTGGTCCAAACATCTGAACACCAAAATAATTAGAAACTGGTTCCAAACCTGTTCCAAATGTCCAATCAGTTTTTTTGGAAAAATGCCATCCTTTCCAGGCAGGCTGTTATTCTCCCAAATTTGGATCTACGCTGACTGTCAAGGCAGTTTCACATCATTGCAACAAATTTCGGAACATTGTGCCATTATTTGGATTATTGTTCTATACCGTTCAACAAACATTTGCCAAAATCTGCATAATATTACCAAAAAGGGGGCTTGGAACTAATATAGGCAGAATTAATTACAAGAAAAGCTAAGCAGCGCTGTTCTTAACTTATTCTAAACCTGACATTTTGAACTGGATACTTGGGCATATGGATCAAAGATGAATTTTGGCCAGGTTCAACGTGTAAAAACTTTGCATAAATTATCTCACCTTTGCCAACAATCATTGGAAGTCCTTTCTTAGAGTGAAGTCACTAAATGTTACATTCTGAGCTTTGTGTGAACAAGAGAGTATCATTTCTCCTTACTATACAATTCAAAAACCCAGTTTGGTCCACATGTAGAACTCAAAAACAAGGTTGGCAACTGCCGTATATCACTGCTTTTAAGTCCTAATCTATTATAAGACCCCCTTTTATTCTCGACACTTGTGGTTTTCACTGAGATAAACACCTTAGATGTTCTAAACCCATCTTAGAATGCTTCTCCTCTTCAAGTACAGCACACCCATAGGTTTAGCTCCTCCTAACTCTGGCTAGCTGCTGAGGGTTTGAGATATTTGTGGTCACTTATGGTCACTTTCTGCAAATGGTCACCGGATTTACCAGTTTTTAAGTTACAAATTGCCACCAAAATACTTTCCCGTTACAATAAATTTCATTATTCTACCGCTATCCCCAGAGAGTCCAAAAACCACAGCAGTTTGCATATAGTCATCACAACAAGCGCGTTATGTATATAACATTGATCCAAACATAACACCGTCGAGAACATAACACATCCAGATGAAATGGCCAGTTAGCTCCACAAGATAATGTCCTCAAAAACATCACACTTGCCTCTTATCTTACCATCACTTTGATCACGGTGGTTATATATATAACAACGTCGCGGTACATAACCATATAGACATCACCATCTGCGCGTTATGTACATAACATTGATCCAAACATAACACCGTCGAGAACATAACACATCCAGATGAAATGGCCAGTTAGCTCCACAAGATAATGTCCTCAAAAAAACATCACACTTGCACCTTATCCTACCATAACTTTGATCACGGTGGTTATATATATACCAACCTCGCGTACATAACCATATAGTCATCACAATCTGCGCGTTATGTATATAACATAGATCCAAACATAACAACGTCGAGAACATGACACATCCAGATGAAATGGCCGGTTAGCTCCACAAGATAATTTCCTCAAAAAACATCACACTTGCACCTTATCTTACCATCACTAACCTGAATCAAGCGGTGATATATATAACAACGTCGAGTACATAACCTGTTTGCCCTGCCAACAAAAGAGTTATCCATAGAACACCATGGCAAAATTATGTATGATGAAGGGCAGGGTCAGTTGCGTAAATTTCCAATTAAATAGTTGCAATTAAGAAATGGCAGTACTCACCAATCAGGTGATTCATGGGCCTGATTCTTTTTTGCCTGCACAAAAACTCAATAAATCAATTCTGCAATTACTTACCTTTGCTTGTTAAGATGTCTTCAATGTCGGAGAAATACACACGATCATGCGGTTATGTATATAACATCGTCA
>JABMIG010000316.1:83944-126154 GCA_013187285.1 Cyclotella cryptica | reverse complement strand
ACTCTCTTATCCATTCCTCACCAAGACGACACAAAGTTATATATATAACAAATGTATAAACTTACCTCTCCTTCCAAAAAATATAATACTCTGAAAACTCTGGGTGTTATCATTTTCCCTGAGTCCTTCTCTTCTTTGGAGGAGCCCATTCATCATAATCGCAGGGTATTTCGGGCCAAGCCACCTCGCTCACAATGCTTTATGCAAATCCAAAAATATCGACACCATACTTCCTGCGCCGTCAAAAAACATCGACACCATACTTCTTGTGCAATCCAAAAATAGCGACACCACGATGCAGTGACTTCAAAAATATTGACACCATTTTTCCCGTGCAATCCAAAAACTTTGACACAATAATTTCTTTGCAAATCAAAAAAATTGACATCATACTGCCTGCAATCCGAAAATCGAACATCTGGCGCAATCCCAAAACTAGAAGTAAGGGTTCTTATGATTAGAAACAATTGGTAAACAAATAATAAAAATAACGATAAAAATAGTGCAACTTTCCTCTGTTTTCTCTTACCTCTGTAGGCTGCACACATCATGCCCGACACCCGAAATTATGCAGATAACAATTTTATATCATGGGCCTGCGCTGTCCAAAAACATGACAAGAAATTCCCATGCGTGATCCCAAACTATCAATACAATACTTCATGCAAATCCAAAAACATGGACACCAAACTTCCTGCGCCGTCAAAAACATCGACACCATACTTCCTGTGCAATCCAAAAGCGACACCAAGTGACATCAAAAATATTGACACCATACGTTCTGTGCAATCAAAAATATCGGCAAAGTACTTCCTTTGCAAATCAAAGAATATTGACATCATACTGCCTGCAATCCAAAAACAAACATCTGGTGCCATACCAATGTTGAGCATCTGGCGCGATCCCAAAATATTGAATCCATCTTCCTTGGGTTTGGGTGCTCACCTGTTCTTGCTTTCACATAAGAAAGACATAAACGAACCTGTATGGGATCATTTCACATGTGGCCCACCAAACAGATTGGCAGAAAAAAGCGATTTGTTGGTAACTACATAATAATGTCATGAACATGTGCTGTTATATACATAACAATGTCAAATACATACCTTTTCTTTCAATCAATCATGGTTATGTACATAACATATTGATGTACATATCGATTTTTCGCAAACGAAGGAGTGTTGCAGTTATGTTAGTAAAATAATGCGCGTTTCATACATAAACAATTCATATACATAACCGAGTCATATATATAACAAATCGATTTTGCACAAACAAAGTAGCGTGACAGTGCAGTTGCGTAATAAAGTTTCGCGACGATTGCGTAAAAACGACTTCCCCAATGTGACAACTCCATATTGGGAGTCATTCAGGCCCATCTTGATCAGCGTCGTTCCGATTCGTTCCGGTGCGACCACTGCTGACATGTAAAGACATTTATGCTGCTGCGCTGAAAACAAACAGTCTCGGCAAGCAAATTTCACGATCTACTATACCAAAAAGGCGTCCCTTCAAGATGCGATCATGGTGGTATTGCATATCATCATTATCCGATGATACAACAATCATTTTGCTCATTGTCTTCATTGTCGGTCATTCTCGGGCTGATATTTGCATGGTGTTGGAAAGCAGTTCTGGAGCAGCCTGCAAGCAGCGTGGGTGTGGTATTGGATCGTATCAGTAAGGTGGTACCTTACCATACAAAAATTAGCGATGTGGCACAAATTAGTTAGCAACCAACGGATATTTAAAATGTGCGCATTTAAAACGGGCATTTTTTTTATCTAAACCTTCATTCCCTGATATGTGTAGACCCGTATAGTATGATATTTTTAGTATTCATCTACTTATATGAATAATCATACCCCATGATTATGTATATAAGAATTTGAACGCTTACAGTATGGTTGTTACGCTAACAGTCAAGAAATGTCTGATTAAATGATATACAGACATTAATAAAAAAGAAACGGACCAACATTAGCTTATATGCAGACATGTTGACGTGTCATACTTTGATATACAGCCATTAAGATAAAATAATACTATCAAATTTCGTCGATTCATTTAAAAATTGTAAGTTTCCTAAAACTCGATATACTGTAGATATAGCAATTTCAATTTATATAACCCGCTTTTAATGTATACGGACATTAATACAAAATACTGGTGCATTTTAAGACTCGAAATGTTTAAAATCTTCTTTGTGTTCTCCAAACGTTCATAAAATATATTATATAGGCCGTTTTTTTGGTGACCATTTGCCGAAAGTGACCATAATCGACCATAAATATAAAATACCCTGCTGAGTTACTCCTATCAATCTCTAAACTCACAACACAGCATAACACACACAAATCACAACACCAAAAAAGATGGTGCGGATCATCTTAGTTGTCTTTCTTCTCAACGAGTATGGTCACAGTTGTGTGGCAATGCACTCATTGAAGAGGAGGTCAATCGCTTGGGCTGTCTAGTTAGCTTGCACTTGGTGGAGAATGTACGTATTGCCAGTTGTGCCATTAAAAGCAATGGAACTGATGGTTTCCACTTTTTTGCTGCAGGAGAGTATGCAAGAGGGGAAACTGCATGTCTACTCGATGGTTCTCTCTTGAAGATCACAGAATGCATCCTCTGCTATTTTCCAAACAAGAGCATGAGGTTGCTCTACCATGGAAACAGTGGTTACACATACACAGAAACAGTGGAGATTTTAAATTCTTAGCACAGATTATTATTTAATTCAAATAATCTTTATTTAAAAACCACTCCAAAGCCTTCTTCGTCGATGTGTTCGTACAAATAGCTTCTGGATTTTTAGTGAAAATATCTACAAGCCACTCCACGACCATTTTACCAGATGGTTCCTTCTTGGCACCATCTTCAAGTCCATCTCTGATGGTCATCCAATCCCCCGATTTTGTGTGTGGACAAGTGTTGATTGTTTATTGATCCCAACCTCAATAGTCCGACACAAACATTTGCAGCCTGCAGGTATGTGACCTACCTCGATTTGCCATTGACTTGATTTGGTTCATGACCGAACCCATCTGATGCACATGGTAGGCATTAAGTATGAGGATGGGTGGTCAATAGAAGGATTGTTTTGCATCATGATGGTCCTTCCATGGTTGCAACTCAACGTCAATCCATTTGTTCATGGTTAACTCATCCATCAACGCCCTTAGTTTCACATGTCCGCTGCGTCCGCGCCGAAAAAAATCACAAAAAGACACCGTCCCTGGACACGCCCTGGACATGTCTTGGACACGCCCTGGACACGTCCTGGACATCGTGTCTTTTTTGTGTTTTCAAACAAGGACACAGGAAATCAAAATGTGGACACCAAGGACACGAAAGGACATGAAGTTTTTATTGCACTTCGCACACTTAGATGGAATTTTCAAGTCAAATTGACACCATTTATCATATAAATGTGTATACTGTTTGAACTTAAGCCATGTTAAAAATCAATGTACAGCCTAGAAAGCATATACATCAAGAGAAATTAGAGGCCACTATGTGACATTCTTTGTTGATGTCAAAATGTTATTTTTCCCTGTAAAATGCTATTTTCAACTCAATTATAGTTAACAGCAGTATACTGTCCAGCCATGAAAACACAGAAACCAAAAATGAAACAGGGACTGGTAAATTAGGACAGAAAACATCAACTCCTGGACACCAGGGCGGCTTGAGATAACATCTTTTTTGCATTTTAGGTCATGGAAATTTTAAGTAAAAATTAGATCATTTATCATTTAATGCATATATCTCCTTTGACCTTATATCAAGCATAAGATCAATATACAGTCTACACTATATCACATGGAGACATAAGATGCCACACTAGGATGTATGTTGTTGAATTCAATATTATATGCTTGCCTGTGAAATTTCTCTTTAAATTTAGTTTCTTTACACTCAAGAGCAGTCTAAGGATTAGCC
Source organism: Cyclotella cryptica (assembly GCA_013187285.1). NCBI lineage: Eukaryota > Bacillariophyta > Thalassiosirophyceae > Thalassiosirales > Thalassiosiraceae > Cyclotella > Cyclotella cryptica. The sequence goes on along the minus strand of JABMIG010000316.1, from coordinate 122,206 downwards.
CAGAAAACACAGAGCTCAAAAATTTAGAGGCCGGCCATCAACATTCAGTCTATGGCCTGAGTAGCGGTGATTCCCATGAAGCCTTGGTAAGTAACTGAGGAAAAAATATTTCAGATGACGGTGGAGGAAAACAATGGATAAAAGGGCAAGGAAGGGAACTCTCACCTCCTCTTTATTCCTGCTGGTAAATGATGATTTTGGCGCGAGGAAAGGTGTTAAGCTTCAGTCTCTGAACTGAGTAGTGGCGATTCCCATGGAGCCTAAAAAAGTAATAAATTGAAAAGAATATCCTTGGTGATGGCACAGGAAAACATTTGACAAAGTCAAGAACGACAAATCCCACCTCCTCATTGTTCTTGCTAGTAGCTGATCTTTTTGGCAGCATCGGGCTTCAGCCTGTGGATAGAGTGGCGGCAAAGCATGGTAAGAAATTCATTGAAAAAATCAGAGGGTGCGTTTTGAAAGCATTTTTAAATAGGGCAAGGAAGACAGACCGCACCTTGCAATTGTTCCTGTTGATAGCTGATGCTTTTGGCATGGAGGGGCGGAAGGTTGAGCTTCAGTCTGTGGACTGAGGGTTGGCAATTCGCTTGGAGTCAAGGAAAGTAATCTATTGAAAAAATGGGTTAGATGATGGTGTAGGACAGTACTTGTGAAAAGGGGAGGGACAATAAATCTTACCTCCACTTCATGCCTGCTGGTAGCTAGGGTTGTTAACCTAGAGGGGCGGGGGACAGGGCGCTGAGGTTCAGTCTGTTGACTGAGGGGCGGCGATTCCCATGGAGTCATGCCAAGTATTTAAATAAAAAAATGGTCAGAAGCCATGACAAAAAATGGAATGAAGGGGAGGGAATAAAATTCTTACCTCCTCTTTGTACATGCTGTGATTGCAGTTGAGGGGAGGAGGGGGGGGGGCGGGTTTGTCAGAATGAAGACGGGGCGGGCTGCTGGATTCGATCTGTGGACCGAGCGACGACTATTTCCGTGGAGGGGTGGTAATTATTTAATTGACTGTCAGAAGATGAGACGAAACACATTAAAGTAAAGAGGAACGGACAATACTCTTACCTACGCATGAGGCCGGCTGCTAGCTGTTGTTGTTGGCGTTGAGGAAAGGGGGGGGGCAGGCGTCTGAATTTGATCTGTGGACCATGTGACGACGATTCCCGTGGAAGGGTGGAAAGTATTTAATTTATTGTGGTTGAGAGTTGACCTTTGTAGCCACTTCTGGTGCATTAGTCACCACGTGAGAACGACATGTTGTATGTAAAATATTGAGGGACTCAAACTTGCGGACATTTGGCCGACACGTGACCCCAAGCCGACATCTGTCGTTGTGTCCACAAAAAACACGTGTCCCAAGGACATTGGACACGTCCAAGGACATGTCGAGGACATGTCGAGGACATGTGAAACTAAGTCAACGCCTTTGGCTGGCAATTCCACAGGAAATATCATGAATTTGTGTGTTCCGGTTTGTTCGTGTCATGGAGTTGGTGTCAACATTTTGATGCTTGCTGTAATAGCTGCAGCAAATGTCACACATTTGGTCTAACATGTTGAAGACCTCATCTGAATTGTCCTCCCTTAGGTCGCTTTGAGCACCATGTTAGCAATATAGGAATACAGGGTTGGTGGTGTAAGAGGCTGTCCACAGGCAGAAAAATTAGCATCATACTTTCATACTTTTGTACCTTTTCTAGGGATCATGACCCAATAGAGGGTATGAAATTATTTTTTGCACACAAGCTCTGGTCAAAAAACATCATACCTGACCAGAGGTCAAACATCATACCCTTCCTTTTTGGTATCAGATCTGTCGTATGTACATTTTTGTCAGTGGCGCACCCAAATCGTCAGAATCTTGCTTTCGTCTATTCCCCACAATGTCGAATCCCGCTCTCCCTTGTACCTTTTTCTCTCATCTTCTCCTCTCTTCTGCATGATTTTTATTATTCCCTCCCTTGATGCTCTCAACAAGCGTGAAAACGTACAGTTCCTGAGGACGACATGGGAATATCTCATTGGCAATTGCGACAGCTTCCGACACTAATGAGCTCAGATGAGGAATGAGGTGCGGCAAGCATGATAGAAAATTGTTGTGATGGCAATTGAATCACTTGAGGAAATTCTCAGAATTGTTCTTTTAAATTTAACAGACACGTAGGGATGACAGAACGATCCAAATTTTCTGCCTAAGGACGAGGGTGCATACTTTGTCTGTCTGGCAACCAGGGACCGTGTTAAGGGTACCAAAGTGGAGCATACCGTAAACACATTTCGCAAATCGCATTTACACATTTTTCTGTGTAAATTTACACAAATTATGTGTAAACGGAGCAGATCGAAAAACACAAATCGCAATTCACATTTGCACATTTACACATATTTTTGTGTTTTGGCAGGGGAAATGTGTAAATTTTCACATATTTGTCTAAATTTACACAAATCTTGGTCCACAAGGGGCCCTCGTAGACCATGTTTTGCAAATCGCAAATCGTATTTGCACAAATCTTTTTTAAACCTAAATCTCACCCCCATAACTCTCCCGCACGTAATGCATGTAAATCTTTATTGATAGTTACATTGGATGCACAACTTCTCATCCCTGATTTCATTGGTAGGTGAAGGGCAATAGTCCCATAGCATCATCTTGGTCGTGAAGCGCATGCTTAAGTGGAAGTGTGCGAGGTTACAAGTGACGGGGCCGGACTGTAGGAAAAAATACTTCATACCTGTGCTGCACGACAGGTATCTAGAGCAATGTGATTTATGATTTGTGTTTTCTTTTAGATTGACATGGGATTTACACAAATTTATGCAAATGTCATATATATGCAAATGCTATTTGTGATTTGTGTTTTCGATCTGCTCCAATTATAAAAATCTTGGTTGGCAAGAGGCCCTCCTCAACCATTGACACAAATTGCAAATCACATTTACACACTTTTTTCACCTATGATCGATCCCCCCTCTTCTCTACTTGTACACTATCTCTATTATGTATCGTTAATAGCGGTAACGAGAAAAAATAGGAAAATGGGACTTGTGACCAGGAATAAAATATGATTTACTATTTATGTTTTAGGTAATTTTAATCTTTGCTTACACAAATTTATGAAATGCGATATGTGTAAATGCAATTTGCGAAATGTATTTTCAGCTCCAGTATGAAAGCATGATGGTAATTTTTCTGCCTGTGGACAGCCCGTAACTAAGATTATCTACTATGAAAGGGTAGAGGCAACCTGAGCTGTTAGGCAGAGATCGGGAAAATAATTCTGACAAGTCACACTTTATCTTGTGTGACCGTTTTTATTGCATTTTTGAACAGGTCGCATTCATTCTGGTCTCTGAGACACCTTACACTTGTTCTGGGGTCCAATATTGACTGAGATATGGACAGTCAAAGTTTTCAAAATTTACAAGATCAAATTAACTAACCTGAAAATTTAGGCATCTAGTAGAAAGCTAGTGGAAATTTTTTCATGGGACTAAAAAATAACTTACTGACAAAATACTAGGAAAGTTAGTCCCATATGCAATACTAGATGGTCATACTACATTTCTGCCACCGATCCATGATGTTGTCAGCCAGAGCTCGCATCGCACATTGTAGGGATGATTAAAAATATATCTTTTTTATTTCATAAATCAATAGATAGGGCAGTGTGAAGTAAAAATCATTAAGCAAGCATATTGAAATTCGTGATATTCATTGAGATAAAAAATAATTTGCATTTACCAACAACTAATCTAGTGCCGTCTGATATCCCAATACTTTTGAAAAGGGTGACTTTTCGTCACCCTTTATGTAGAACACCAGTATGTCTGTACGTACTTTCAAAAGGGTGACACGGAAGTCACCCTTTATTGACGATTCCTATGTAGGGACGAGCTCTTTTTTCCATGAAAAAAGTGATATCACTTTGCAAGGTAGTACGGTGTGTGCCATTCAAAACTAATTCCAAACTTGTATTATATTATGCCTTGTTTTTTTTGCTTCCAACAAGACAGTTCATTTATCCACTCCCCGCACGCACCACGGAAGGTCGATAATTTATTGTTAGGGAGCTCCCACAATCCCTTTGCATTCAACGATGCGCAAGACGGCGGCGTAGGTCCGGGTAGCACTCCTTCGGGAGTGCAGTCCCCCGTTGCTCGTCGAGCCATCGACGAATTGTCCATTGCCAGTAAAGCAAGGACGTACCGCGAAGCAGTGGAAGATGCGCGAGACGGCGACGTAGGTTGGGATAGTACACCTTTGGGAGTGCGGTCCCCCATCGCTCGCAGGAGTGCGTTCCCCCGTCGCTCGTCGAGCCATTGACGAATCATCCATCCGGTTTCTGCCCCAAACTCCTCTCTTTACGGCCCGTACCACGTGCATGCCACACCTCTGCCTCGCTGTTTTGCCGTCACGTATATTACCTCTTTACACTTCTGGAATTGTCCCTCCCATATCGAATATGGTTTGCCAAACACTTCGGTCCATCGAACAGCCGCGCCTCTAACGACAACGCTGCATCCAACGAACTCGTTGCCGACAATGGCACCGCATCCAAAGCTCGAACCTCCAACAACAGCACCTACAACTACGGCATCTCCAAACCCCGCGCCTCCATCAACGCTGATGCCAGAGACAATGTCCAACAACGCCCCACTCGACTTAAAAGGATGGACTCAACAATAAACCATTTTTTGTGAGAGAGTTTTTAATGCCTTCAACGATACCACCAATTGCGAATCTGAAAACAACGATATATCAGATGCAGCGAACTATGATGCCACAATCTACCATGCCTTCCTTGGTTATGCCGACGACGACAACGCCAGCAACTACGATGCCTCCAGAAACAATGATGCCACCAACAATGATGCCTCCGTCGATGATACCGCCAGCAAAGACTGTCCAACAACACCCCACTCAACAAACAGAGAGCATGTATTAAAAGAATAAAGTAACATAAATATATGACATGGCTTTTTGTTGTTTTATGTGTTGGTTATCAAATTATTAGTAATGATAAAAGCAACAGTGCAGTGATGGCAGCCACGGCAGCAACTAGTCCTTTATTCAACAAAGAAGCTAGCTGCTGCAAACCGCATGCTTGTGATGATGGCCGTGACGGCAAATCGATAGTGGCGCTGGAGTGGCGCTGGCGAAAAACTATGATGCTATATGCCTATTTGCCTACTTGCTATTCGTGCTAACAACAAACTCACGAGTTGTACATGAATTAATTCAAATAGGTTTATTCGCTAACGGTGTATTTATCAGCATACTCTTCTTCAGTAATGATCTCAAAAGCAGCACTATTTCGTTCTGACATCAGCCCCCAACCACCATTAGCAATGGGGGGTTGAAGGGCAGCAGGAAGTTTGCCAATCAATCGTTCGCGGTCACTGATTCCACCAAGCCCATGCCCACGACCGCCTCCACCTTGACCGCCTCGGGCACAGCCCCCTCTCCCATGCCCACCACCTCCACGACCTCCACTATTAGGTGTACTATCATCTGTTCTCTCATGAACTTGCCCAGGCACTGCACTAGCTACCACAATGATGCACTCCATATTTATACCTGCGGCACCGTCCATGAAACACAATACCAACAAATGGAATCAATAGTCTAGGTAGCTAGTGATGTTTTACACTATTGTGTGTGCCCTCCAGGGTATTACCTGTGGTGCTGTAAATCATGCACAATACAGACAATGGAAGCAATTATTGTGCTAGGGATGTTTTACGCCAGATGTGAGACAAAGCTGGTGAGGAACTGGTAATTAAAAAAGGGTGACTTTTCGTCACCAAAAATTAGCAACGGCGAAGGGGGTGACTTTTTGTCACCCTTTAAAAGTATTGGGATATGGTCTGTCTAAATTGAAGTCAGCAGCCGAAACGATTCAGGGGGCCTCAAGATGACATTCTGCTTTCACCATATTCTCACCATGGCGTAGCAATGTTCACCACATGTCTTCAGCGCTTTTGTGCAGAACGAATAGCTCACACATGCAGCAAGCACCAGCAGTGTCCAAAATTAGGACACAGATATGTAAGCCCGACCAAAGAATACATGGTATTGGTATTGGGCAAACTCGGACATAATCTGCGGAATCAATCAATACCACCTATGCAGGTGACCAGCTATGGGTTTCGGCTGTGCATGTGTTAGGCCAAGTGCTTGGTAATTTGCAATTGCTAAGCAATTGCAAAATGGGTCAAAAAACTCATTGCAATTCCTCGTCGACGTTTGCACTACCAAGGAATTGCAATTTTCGTGTTTTCAATTCCTCGACAACAGTGGTTTAGCTCGGGATTTCTGCAACGACTCCTTGTTTGGCATCAATACTTTAGTGTGACACGTCTGATCGGCATCAGAGGAGTGTCTAACATGTCCGTTTGGCATCAATTTTTCCGTTCGACAGTACTCAACAGTAGTCATTTGTAAAATAACTTAGAAATAACAATTCCTTAGGAATTGTAATACAGATTTAATGTCTTCGTGATTACAATTCCTTAGGAATTTCAATATCGTCCAGGTTTTTAGCCATTACAATTCCTTGGGAAGAGAACACTGACCCCACATAAGATATTAATTTACGTAGGGATTGGTACAATTAAAAAACCAGTCAGTTGAATGCGTTTTGGCGCCAAATTTGGCTTCATCTGCATCCAAACTGACTGGTTTCACAAAATTCCCACCTAATTTGGCCGTGGACGAGGAATTGTTCTGGGCATTCCCCCAGCAGTTTGGCAATTCCTTGGTAGTGCAAACATCAACGAGGAATTGCAAAGTGCCCTTTCGAACTGAGAGCAATTGCTTAGCAATTGCAAATTGCCAATCATTTGGCCTAACACATGTGACAAGATTTGACGGCATGCAGCAGCTACAGTACAGTGCTCAAAAGTATATGCTTCTCTTGTGACTGTGCGTCAATGAATAGTTGAACTGCTCTCAGGCTTAGTGTCACTCGACATCTGCAGGATTCGAACCTACGCGGGCGAAGCCCAAGAGATTTCGAATCTCACGCCTTAACCACTCGGCCAAGATGTCTTCAGTTGATGCTGATGTTCACCTTGTAACTTTTACCTTTGTTAAACGTGGACACAAACCAATTGAAACTACCAAAACATCTTTTTGTGATTCATTCCCCTTCCGCTTTGACATATCATTTGTCGACTACAGCATATCACAAAACAATACGATACAATACCCTTTCGGAGCGCTTATGGATAAAAGGAGCAGATTGAGGCTAGACTTGGACTACGCCGATCACTAACATTCTCCCGGTTCCAGACGGTGATCCACACGTGATGTCGTTTCATTGCTCATTAAGTGGCTTCGCAAGAGAATCATGCTTTTCAATCATCAAGCACTACTCGGACCCTATTTATTTTGTGTCTTCCGATGACAAGCGTGTTGAATCCGCTCCATATTTCGACACTTTGTTGGGTCAACCTTGCCTACCAGATCTCCCGCCATTCTGTCAAGTTTGGTACCGAAGACTGCTGGGTTGGAATCAGTTTGAGTCAACCTTGAGTAAATCAAATGGGGCTTTCGAGTCTGGTGCAGCGAAAGCATTAGACGTGGCCAGGGGCTTTTGTGCTGTTACGAATCATCAATACACCTTTGCGTCAGAAAACTGAGACCACAAGAGCGTTTGCCCTTCGCTGCCACTCTTGAAATACTACATAACTACGAATTGATGATATCTCATCTTATGGAAAAGGTGGCAGCTGGCAAAGAAACGGATTCAGACGTTCCGGCCGTAAGAGATTATGATGCAGATAGAAACGAGTATTGTCCGACGACTATGGTCATGACAGACGACTACAACGAATCAGGAGAGACTCATACCTCAATCATTGGAGAGACCATATATGCAATTGCCGATGACATATCTCATTGGGCAACCAACCTACCGGACGACGACGAAGACATGTTGCTGAAAATACAAAATTTTCTCCTTCCGTATTTATTGAGGCTGCTGAGTCATTGCGTCGCGTTGCTTAGTAAGGCACCAACACAAGAATTGCCATCCGACGCAATACTGAGGAAAGAAGCTCTATCAATCGTCACTGTCATATCTGTACCATTTGTTGGTGATGGAAGATTAAACAGCGGGGCATTCGGTATTGGTTCTCTGCTAGAATGGATACTGTCGCTAAACAACGTTGATGGAGAGTCCACGAAAGCTGTCGATCCTCTCTCTCTTTCGTTCACTATTACACATTGTCGTCCATATCCCATTACATTTGATGAATCATTATATATGTCATCGGATTTCATTACGAGGCCTGTTGTAGATTGGTCAGTTCCAGCGGCTCAATTCAAAGCAGCTTGGGTAAGCATTAAGCATTGCGTTTCATGTCATAGATTTTGAAATGCCAAGCAACGACCACATTTTTCTGTTTGTTTTGGTGCGATTAATAGTCTGATGGGATTTCTGGAATCGGGCAAAGGATGGGTGTCAGACTACTAAACATGATTCGCCATTGTGTACGTGCTACTGCTGCCTGTGAGGAAGCATTGGGGGGCACACGAGAACTAAGCCTGTTGCTCCGTGAAATATGCCAAATCGTTGGAATCGACACTCTAGCGACAACGACCCGGGCCTTCTTCTACCGAAGACTTGCCTCCCCCATATCTCCCTCGAATGATAGTAGCTCTATTTCTATTGAGCCCAAGAGCCCGCTTATGCCTGTTATAGAGCGTGTGTGGGCGGTGCAAGAAAAGACAAGAAATGGAACTCCTTCATCAATCGTCGGTCATCACGTTAAAAACAAAATGTGTTTGTCTTCTGCAGCAATCATCTTATCTGTAATTTTCAACCGGCGGTGCGAGATCGCGTTGAGCGATAAGGCGTGCTTGGATACGATTCCTGTAGTCTTGTCGCTTCTAGACGATACTACACCTTTCAATCAAGGAGTAGGTGCACTTATTTTCATTGCAGTCATGTCTAATGAATCAGCAAATATCTCCCGCACACTGGAGAGATTTCACACAACGTTGACTCATTCATTACGAACTGCAGTTCAACTGTGTGGAAGAGAAGATGCTGCCATTCTTGCTGTATTATGTTTAGCTCAGACGAAATGGTTTGAGATCTTGAGCCGGCAGTCGCTCGGTAGGACAACAGAGCTAGCGCGAACGACAACTTGTGCCCTTTCAAGTGATGGGGTGTGTGTTTTAATCCGTGAGGCCCTCGCTCATTTATTTGATGCTGTTAGGAAACAGACAAATCTAGGTCGCCACGACGGCAGTGACATCCGTATAGGAGCTGCTCTTGTAGCAGGAATCAATCCTCTCCTGAATCTACTCGCCGAACTCCCTCTAGCAGCTTCAACTGAGATAGGTAGAGCCGGGCTTGCTACCATACTTCCTCTTGTCGGATGGCTGGGAATGACATTAGAATCCCGATCAATACAGATTGCGGCGCTATGTTCACTTTTGTCTTTGATGAAAGGTGCTCATCCTATCATGACTCGTCACGGAACAAAGATCATGGTTGAGTTATTTGCTCTACTACATCGGTTGGACAAGGATATTAATTTCTTTAAAGAAACATTGGCAACACTTGATGATGAGGTCTCAACCGCTGTCGCGAGACAGGTTTGTCTGTATGCTGCAGCTGTTGCCTTAGTGGCAGGTGGGAGAGGAGCAGAAGTTGTACTAAGCCATGTTGAATTGGAGAACTGTTCAGATGCACACGTTCATCGATGCCGAGAAATCAGAAATCTCTTAGCACAGTTGACGAACGCCTCAGATTGATATTTTCTTCGCACCAATATTTATTGATTACTTCGTAGACGCATAGACAATCTAAAAAGTAAAGCGTGTAATTTATAAGAAGCACAACTTGACTGCAGCAACGAGACAGACTCTATAGATAGTCAGCAAAAAAAGTGCTGGGATGAGGGCCGATACTCTGATGAGCCGGACTTGAGGTGATTGGTGTCAAAGTCTTTCGATCTGTTTTCTTGTTCGGTGTCTTGTACTTGTCCTTCTCCGCAACTCGCTTTGCCAACGACGAAGCAAAATCAAAATTTCCAGGAACAAATTTAGCTGCCTTTTTTCCAGTTACGACGGCTAGCTCATCTGCAAAGTTGGATGCTGCATTCGCCCCCGTCTTCTTGAACTTGAAACGCGAGGATTCTTTCAATTCTTGGATCATAATGTGCTTCCTGTCATGCGCAGACATTTCTGTTTCCCGATCAAGAGGATCAGGCTCTTCGCAGCTGTCAAGTTTACCTTCATTCAAGCTTCTCTGTGTTCCGTCTTCCATTGATTCATGATCGTCCTCGATCTTATCGTCTCCTCGACTCACCAAAGACACGGAATCACCATCTAATTTTTGGTCTACTTCGTTGTCTGAAGTGTCATATCGATCTCCTTCCATACTTTCATTCTCGGCTAGACTAACCAAAAGGGAAGCGGATGACATGGAATCGACAATGGAGTATGCATCCTCTCGTACTGCACGTTCAACACTTTGCAAGCACGAATTCTCGAAAGAAACGACTGCAGTCTGAGTGAGGAGATTTGAACCGGTATCCTTACGATCAGAAGTGTCTTGACCTTCCTCCCAGATAGCGGGTAACTTAGGGCCCGTAGATTCAACACCACCTACTTCGTAGTCATCGATAGAAAACGAATTGACTGACGTGACAACTTCTTCCGGTCGCCGGGAAGGAGTTGGATCTGGATCTCTAATTTTTTCTGCCACCCTTTTAATATCATCGGGACTTACCAATGCCGATGAAGTAATTTGCCTGGGGAACGGCGTCGATGACGTCTCGATATGATCAGCTAGCTCAATGATGTTGACACTGGTTGTCGGCGTTGAAAATGGAGATTTGGAGGCATTCATTACTTTTCCTTTTGCGGTATGATCATCTCCTTGATTGACAGGTACCTCCTGTCTATGGGATAATTCTTGCACAGAAGATGATGTCGTCAAAACAGACGAGTCGCTTTCCAAAAGTTGCTGGTCTTCATTTTCCGTCGATTTGTCCACGTTTAAAGCATTGACGCTATGTTCTGGTGCCTCCGATGTGAAAGAGAGCGTGCCGTCTCATCCCTTCCGACGGTATCAATGCTGCTCTCGTGCCAACAAGTATCCTGCGTCACATCGATGCGTGGAGATAAATAGTCGTCATACCAAGAACGTAACGATTCTTCAGTAGTATTCTTGACTTGTTGACGGATTAGGGGTGTGTCAGTATGTCGAACAAGAGAGACCAAGTAACAATTTTCATGACGCGTCTGATCATGATTTCTCTCGGTCATCTCAGCCCTACCCACGTCATACGGAGTACGAGGAGACGTTTCGGGGGTAACAATGCGCTTGACATTGCGTTGTCGCTGGGATCGAAGCGAGGACGTTCGAATTTCACGAGGTAGAGAGTCAGCAATGCGGACTCGATAGCGATCATTTTGATTGACTCGGCTATGTTCCTGAATGATTTTCCAACCAAACCAAATAATTGCTACACCGAAAAACTGTAAAACAATCATCACTAGATTTGTGACTCGTGTTTGTTGGTCGAGACTGATCAGAATTGAAGCGACTTGAGAAGTATCAGCAGATGGATTCACTTCCGTAGGGTAGAGTTCTTGGCGAAGCATTCTGTCGCCTCATTTTGAAGCACGACATCTTGAACCGAATACTCACTTTCTTCCTTCAATGCATCCAATCTGGACTTTTCTTCGCGGTCGCTGGCAATGCTTTTTCGGTACACGTCCCAAGCCGCCGTGAAATCAAATGATAAGTGTCCTTCAAAGAAATCTTTACCATCCTTCGAGCTCGTCGAATGGTAGCCATTTCGATTCAGTCCTCTCATCAAATCTCTACCGTCGTAGCGCAAGGGAAAACGAAATGTGGATGGGACGGCATCCACGGGAAGAAGCATAGGATCACCCTCCCCCGAAATTGCCCAACAATTCGTAAGACTGAGTGAAAAATGCGACGAGCGATCGCCACCCTCCAGGTCGCTCTGGACTATTATGACATTGTCGGTTCCACACGGGTGAAGACTCTCTGCGGTCGCGACAAATGCTGCTTGCATGTCGTCGAAATCGAACGAAGACAGGTAGCCTGCATTGGCGGGAAGGATGGTGATGTCGCATTGTAGCGGGAGGGACGTTATTTGCTTTTCGCTGGCGGCGACATCGGGTCTAGGAGCAGTTTGAGCCGTTGCGCGATAAAAGGAAGGTTGGGTAGTGGAGGAAAACTGCCCCGTGGAAAACCCGTTGGCGCGGTTGTGAGCTTCGTCGTCGGTAGCCAAGAAGTCAACGAGAGGGGCGTGATTCGTAGAGGCAGGAGAAGGGCGTCCCGTGGGAGCGAGAGGGGAGCACGATGATTTCAAGACGACGATTGTCATTATTAGTGCTGGCCGTTGTTGTTCGTATCGTTGATGTCTCTCTGCGATTTATGACGAACCAATGATCGATATGACGTCTATGTCGGTAAAATCTACTTAGGTCCGCGCCATCGGCTGGCTCTCGATGGAATATATAATATATGATGGAATGCAGGTGCCGAGAAGGGAAACGTGGTGTATTGTAAAAATGAAATGGACTGGATCAATTGAGATCAATATCGTGTATTGTTCTCACGCCAAATCCGGCAACAAATTGCAAATAGCGAAACTTACCGGATCAAAACAAATACCTTTCATGCTTTAGATCAAAGATTTCTATACCTCTGTGTTCATTAAATATTTTCGTTTTCTTTCAGATTGGAATCTAATCCGGGGAGGTATGTGTCATCACTAACCAACGTTTATTTACGCAGGCAAGGTACGCCTTAATATCAATTAGCAATGAACCCCTCTCCTCCACCATCGATCATCTGCCCAACCAACCAATACATCATCCTCAATTCACCACAGTGTTGGTTCTGTTGGTTCAAAGAACATCACCATGACGAACCCTAAACGCCGTCGAGCCTACATTGGCAACCTCCGCCCGCGCCCAACCCTTGCTCAAAATCTGTACAACGATCTATTCGTCCCCCACTGTCTCTCCATAAACAACTATCCCAACGGGGACGGCATTACCATCGTCCGACCCAAAATCAAGACAGCGACGGTTCATGCCTTTGTGGAGTTCAGCGATGTGGATTATGCCATTCAAATGCTGGATGGGGTGCAGTTTGATGGAAAGACCTTGAAGGTTTCGAGAGAAAAGACTTATTCGGGTGGGCGAATGGGTAGTGGCTTTGGAAGTAGCCGGTGGGCCGGTGCGGACGAAACGCGAAATCGTGGGCGTCGAGGAAAAAGCAGCGGCGCCAAATCCTACGAGGGGAAATATTGCAAACGAAAAGAGTACCGATTGTGATCTCAAGACAGATGAAGAAGTCGCCGAAGAAGTTCGGCAGGTGATTTCGAAGGAAATTGCCGACGGTCCGGATCAAATTACTTCGGCTATCGCATGCACGGCAGCTATGTCACTGTTATCGTCCGTTGATGCCTTTGGATTGGATAGAGATGAAAAACATGTGTCAAGAATGATGAATCAAACAAACCTTCATCAGATGCTGACAACGAAGGCAGCATGGCCAACCAAGACTTTCACAGCCGTCGCCAACTGCCACTCTCCGAGTTGCTCAATGAATATGGAGAACAGGACTTGGAGTGGAAAAAGAATAAGCAATGCACAGGTGCCTCTGTTGAGCCGAGCAACGATGACATTTCAAATGTTGATTTTCAGTCACGTTGTAAAATGCCGTTGTCTGAATTGTTGGCAGAATATGGAGAGCAAGATGTTGAGTGGAAAAATGTGAACCAATCTCCAAGCCTGCTACTAGTGTCAACGGGAGCAGGAGAAAAGACTTTGCAGATAAGAGCAATGACAAGCCAATAATCAGTGATAATGGGATGTTGGCTCCGTTCGGAAAGGCATTCATACGTTTGGAACTTGTATCCTTCGGGTACAAATACGGGGCCCCACCCCACTCGAAGAAAGGGTTCACATACGCTCACCCTCTCCCGCCGATAGATGTTCGTGACCTGGAACGTGCTCCTGCTAATGTTGCCAAGTTTAACGGATTATCATACTTAGTGAAGAGAGCGCTGTTGAACCCTTCGGAAAACAATGGTGATGGTAATAATGTTGACTCAGGAGAAGGAAAGGGCCAGGAGATGGAGAGCGACAAGCGTACACCGCCAACCCAGAGTCCAATGAGAAGACGTGCTAATAAAATTGCGGATGAAATCATCAAAGTGCTCGTAGAATCAATTGATGAGGGTGGACACGGTCCAATCTCCCCATTGACCATGACAATATCGATTGGAAGTGAGTATGGTCGTCACAGAGCCGTCGTATTAGTGGAACATTTGGCAGTGATTTTGCGAGCAAGATTGCGACGGAATGATGGGAGGGGTTATAATGAAAACGAGGTTGTAAGCACTGTACAAAATGGAATTGTGCGCCAGCTTGTGAGTGTTGATACTAGGCATAGAGACGTAGATGCTCATCACATGGACGAGGAGGCATTTGGCGAGGATCTCAAAAGGGAGGTTCGTGCGGCTGAGAAAGCAAGGAGAAGACAGGAGCGCGACGACGATCACTGGTAGAACAATTATTGGTAGTGTAGTTGTCTTCTTCAATAGTAAGCAACACTTCTATTTTGGTTTACTATCGAGCTCAGCTAATTGTTCATCAATACTCTGCAGCTTCTTCTCCATCTGTTCTCGGTACTTTTGCAAGAACTCTTCCGTGCTAGTAATCGGGTCTTCTCCGTACGTCGGCACTCCATTAGTTGAACCATTCGTTGTTCCCACGACGTCTGACTCCCCATTTCTGATCACATCAGGGTTCTCATAACCAACCACCCATTTCCCGAATTCTCCGTCTTCAAGTATTGTTCCAAGAGGTTTACGAAGCCATCCTAGACCTTCTCGTTTCGCAGCGTTTTCAATTGCAACAACGCAACTGCCTAGATCGCCACCTCTCTCTAATGCGTCCACTAGAGCATCATAACATGGCTTGTATTCTTTAAGCAACAATACCGCCTGAGTCGCCCCCCACCTCGCTTGGTTTCGGATAAGTTCAGGCGTCCACGCCTTCACAGAATTATTGCTTCGAGGATTCAATGACCTCAGAAATCTCACTAAAGCCTCCTCATCTCCGGCTCCGCCGTCTGCCCTTCCAAATTCTAGGGCCTCTGCAGCAATCCCGCCCATGACAATAATTGAATACCTGTCAATCGAGTCGCGTGTTAGCGGCTTCAATCCCGATATCTGCTCGCTCATGTCCAAGTCATAATAACTCGTTCCAGCAGAAACCGCCCTTGTTGATCTGCCACCGAATCTTCCATCTTGAAGCGCTGCCCACGTCGATAGGACCACTCCTTCCACCGGACAACCCAACAGATAGGCACAGAGGAAGTGTCCAGCTTCGTGTTTGGTAATTCTCGTTGTCATTTCTGGCAAAACCATCCGCAATGCCGTTTCAAAAACTGCACCACTTACTAACACCTGGTCCGCCACGGCCAAAAGAAGGGTGAACGCAACCAATAAATTGAAGTTGATGTGAAAGTATAGACTGATGACGCCTTCAAGAACCGCAAGAGCTGCTCCCCCATAAAGCAACATGTTTGTAGGTTGTGGTGTCAAGTTGATCATTTCCATCCCAGATATGTCTTCTAAAATAGTTGGCGTTACGATTTTGGATCCAGCCGCTGGATAGATTGGTCCCGGTGGATTTTCTGATGAAAACCGAGAAGATTTGGGAGCCTGGCGTGCAATGGCGCCAAATGCTTGAAGCCGGCCGCCCTCTCGCAACAACAGGTACAATTTCGTCATTTGTGCGCGTACTCTGTCCAAAGATCTGAATTCTACTGCCTTTGCCTCCTCCAAGAGACGTGTATTCACCGTATTCGCGTCTGACTCAGCCGTGGCGATTTCGATTGCATCGAAGATTGATTGAAGTTGCGCATCCGTGAGAGAAGATATGTCTTGCGTCTCTAGGTAATTAACAATAGATTGGAGGTTGTTTGATTGTACCGCCTTGTCAAACTCGTCTAGACTCCGTAATGCATCTGAGGATCGATTGCCATTTACACCGTCACCATGGCGGCTCATCGTCATTGTCGTATGTCGCTTAACAACATGGAATGCTTCACGATACGCAACACTGTGCCCGCTCCTCTTCAAACCCTGCGATGCTGAATGCGTTTGTCGTGCATTGATAAAGGAAGATAGTTTCGCGTAGGAGGTCAGAGGGGCACTGAAAGCGAGGATGCCGACGAGGGCCGACCGATGGTATGATGGCATGCTGGTTTTCTATAACGTCACTGCTGTGGAGTATCAGGAGTCTATCAGAAGTGATAAAATAAAAGTGACGATGGATTTTGATTATGAGAATAGGACAAACAGGTTGGGCAAGCGCACGACCAGCAATCAGGAAAACAATTAAAGGGCTAAGGTGAACGATATTTAGAGATTTCTATATGGTGTTCAATATGAGAGCCCCCATTCGAAAACAAAGTGTTCTTAGTTTCACCGTGTCTCCAAACTTAAGCATCTTGTCCGAACTCCATCTACTCTATGGTACGGTACTCTAGAGATATACAATAAGTCTACCGTATTGTACCGCCGATGACGTGTCGACACCGTCAGACGAAAAAAGCATACGTATTCCAGGCTACTCTGGAACGTAAATGCCGTACGTACTCACTGCTTCGTAAGACGTATAAAACAATGATGTGTAATCGTGATAGACGATAACCATGACACGCAATAGCAGAGCTGCAATGGATGATGACGACAAACAATGATGAAATGAATCGTAAACCATTGAGTATTAGCAAACATTCATTTATCGATGTTCTAGTTTTGACGAGTCACCCATTGAAAAGAAGAAAGATTCTTCCCGCCTGACATTCGATTGATTAGTTTTCAGTCAAACCTCTGCAAGCCTCCACAACATCCCAATACTCGCGTGCAATGGAACTTCTCTCCTCCAACTTCTCCATTAATGATGTAGTACGCAATTCAATTAATGCGGCGCGTTGAGCCTCTCCCCCTTCATGGGATCCCTTGGCCAGAGCCATCCATACCTGTTTGAAATGAGGAACGTAACCTTTCCCAGTGATTGCATCTTCCACAGCCAGTTTAGCTGTTTCCTCGTCAACTTTGGTAGCAACGAGTGCATTCTTGGCTTTGTACCTGCATGACGTGTATTCAAACTCACGATACTTAATCCTGCGAAGAATATCACGAGTGCGTAGATGAAAGAGATTTGGTACTTCAATGTCTACATCACAAGAGAGCATTGTTTGAAGGGGAAGATTTTTTGGCTTTTTCTTTCCAGTCGAGTCCTCGTCTTTTTCTTTTACTGGACGTGATACCTCAGCATCATTCGATGATCTTCTTCGAGTAGTTGCCTCATCACTCATTTTGGCTGAGGGAACTGGGGCCATCTTCTTATCATCAACGTTTGAACCTTCCTCGGTCACAGGATCTGCTCCATCTAATGTCATCTTATAGTTAAAGATGATAGGATGACTGCCAGGCTCGACTTTCACGAGCAAAGCTTTTTCCAGCATTATCCTCTTGACTTCCGACAGTAACATGCGATTGCACCCGAACAACTCAGACAGTGTATCGTCATTATTAATAATAGAGAGATCAGTAGCATCTTGCAAATTGCGAGTGCGAATATAGAAAAAGATAGCACGAAGAACTTCATCCATCGTAAGAGTGTTGGGGATGATAACATCCTTCGGTGCATTGTTCTGCAGTTGTGATTCGTTGGATAAATCTGACGCCTTTCTTTTGGTGCCTTGAGACACGGTCTTCTTCCCAAGAAATGTAGGAAAGAATACTTCACATAATTGCTCAGACGGTACGTAATTTCCTTCGTCGCCTTGTCTACGAAAGAGCTTGATTTTGGCAGAAATGTAGTCGGAATTATAATCTGCTTTCGGCGTTTCGATATCACTTTTTTCGCTGGGATCCGAAATGGGTATAAAGCCTTCCTCGTTGAAAACAATGAAAAATGCGTGAGAGTCCGGAGTGTCTGACTTAACTCTCTCCCAAGTAAATGTGGTCACACTCTGTCTGATATCCCTTTCTTCGACAACCGTTGCACCTGCAACCTCTTCACTTGATGATTGCTTCACTGGTTTCATTTCAACTTCAATTTTTTCAAATAGATGAGTAAAAATAAGTGGTTCAATAGTCACATCATTTTCTTTGTCTGTTCTGCCTCCCTGCCATTGTTCTCGTTGAGGAATTTCCGATTTGGTTGCCCTCAGACTGTCATCGACACATTTTTCATCGGCTTGCCCCAAAATTGGTAAATCTGAATCCCAACGACGATCAACTTCTTTCGCGCTCTCGTGGTCTAAGTGCTTAATCAACAGGCCTCCTTCAACAACCAACGTCCACTTTCGGATGCTCTTTTTCTGTGGAAGAACATGGTGAGCAGCTGCAGCTGATAGCAAGGCACTAAAATCTTTCCCCCCTTTTGGCGCCGGGGGCGGGACAAGCGTCGACGTCGCCTTAGTTTCTTTTTGTGCGACGTGGCTACTTTGGTCATCAACACGATGTGACACAAATATTCTCATGTGAGTGCGGCGATGAGTTGGCGTTTCTTCGAGGAGATTCGCGGCATGACGTCGATGTGCAGCGACGCGGAAGGCAAGACGAGATTCCAGGTCATCCAATCTTTGTAGTATAGTGCGATGAGACTCGTAGATGTCTGGTAGAGAAGAGGACGGGCCGTAAGAGGCCGACAATGATGAATGCTGTTCCATCGTGAGGTGAAGGCAGCTGATACCATAACAACCTATCTACAACCTATAACAACTTTCCCGCTGTGTGGGTCTGTGTGCTGTCCTGTGCGTTCTGTGTGGGTTCCATGTCGAAAGTTTATCCTTTACAAGCAGCCGATGCAAGATTTTTTAGCAGCAGTGGGAGCCAGCAAATTGCTAGATGTCTTGTTTCGTTAAGAAAGATAAAAGTGGAAGCATGAAGACAGGCAACTCGCAAAAACTTCGGACATTTCGGCAAGAAAATTTCAGTGAAGCAAGGACTCCTAAAATTCTGACGACTTGCACGACTCAAACTGAAGACATTGTGACGACTCGGACAACGAAAGTGCCACATCATGACTCAATTGACGACAAGGGAGTCGTCAAAATTTCCCGTCGAGCAAGCACCTGCCTCTCTCTCTCTCCTTTTTGTCCTGCTGCCAGCCGCCAGCCGTCCACCGCTTGAATCATCCGTCACGTCACCGGTGTTAGAGGTAGTACATAAGGTAACACAACTCTTATCTCCTAGCTCTTGTGCATCGCAGGACTACAGGAGCCTGAGAGGTTATGACCTTACTAACGCAGAATCGCGGAACAAACAACGGAGCCAAATAATTAACTACATTGCAGAGGAAGCGTATTGGACGCTAGAGTATGGCAGACGGGAAACCTGCGGCGACGCAACGGAGGACGAGCCGGGCCCACAAGCCTACTCGAAAAGCGCAAGAGCATGCAGCGCAAGCCAAGAAGACGCCACCAGCAAGTGAGACGACGGCCACAAAAACACCAGTGCCAGAAATGGACACGATCCAGCCATCGACGAAGGCCAAAATCCCGGTCGTCCGTGATGGCCGCCTTAGTTGTCAGTTACAACCCGGTGATGACCCACTTAGTAGTCAGTTATGAACCAGTGATGACCCTCTTAGTGATCAGTTAAGACCTGGTGATGACCCATTTGTGGTCAGTTACAAGCCGGTGACGACCAGCTTAGGTGTAAGACCCCCAGTTAGTTGTAGAACTGCTTGACAACTGACATAGTCATCAGTTACAACACAGTGATGACCCACTTAGTTGTCAGTTACAACATCATGATGACAGACATAGTCGTCAGTCATGACTTGATGACGACTTGTTTGTCTTCAGTTAAAGAATTAACTGACAACTCAGATGACCCAACTGACAACAAGTCACGGCCGGTCTACTTTGGTTGTGACTGAAGTGATGACTCTTGCCAAAATTCATTGCCAAACAAAGGAAATGTTTTTTTTGCAATTTGCCTGTCTTGCAGTTAGTGTGCACACTGCACTTGCTTTGCTCACGTGACATACAAGAGCACCACTTTTGGAGTATGCGCTCTCTGATAACATTTACTTTCGTACTAATACTGCTTGAAATTATTGGAAATGCATTGGGTAAGTATCTGGGAGGAGTGAAGCGAAATAAGATTTTTTGTAAAACTCACTTTCCCTCCATAGAAGGCTGGCTTAGATTTCATGATTTAATCACTTTGACCTAAACTGAGCAGAGTTGTGGGCCAAGAGGTAATTAGAGTCACTCTTTCAGAATGATTGTATTCTGTGGCATGTGGCATGTGGCATGTATACCACATGGTATCATCAGGCATAAGAATGTCTCATACTGACCTGAGCCACTTGGTCGCATAAATTTTAAGCAGAATTTTGAAAGGTACTTCGACAGGGGGTCGATGAATTATTTTTATGAGCTTATTTCTTTATAATTGTGAGGATGGAAAGGCAATGCAAATGTCGTTCTGTACATTTTGTTGAAAACAAACATTGTGTAGGTTCTAGACAATGTTGGTATGTTTATACCCTTCTGAAGGGTGTTCCCTTGTTTGGGGCTATGGACTTGTGAGTTGGGGAGTCCATGCCTGGGATCAGGGGCAATGGAGCCATTTTTCTGGGGAGTCCTTGCCTGTTGGGATTTTACCTTTTTATGAGTGCCTAAGGGTCCTAAATAAGGCTGATTCTTGGCCTATGTCACTGTCCCCCATGAATGGAACATCAGGTGAAAATGGAACAAAAAACCTAAGTGTTTTAGGTCAAAAAAGGGTTCTCATGAGAGTAAATATAACAAACTAAATAGTTTGTTAAAAAAATATAACGAGTAAGTGTTGACTAAAGAGGGAGAGTGTGTTTTGTCGTTTGACACTGACCTTTATACGGTTTTAAGTTTGATTGTGAAAAAAGGTGTAAATCTTCGTATGCTTAATCTTTCCTATTTTGTACTGCATTGAATCCTGATGGTGCCATTTGTATGAACTGATGTGATAGTCCAAGGATCACTTTCATACCTCCTTACACCTTTGCGGAGTATACCCTCTTTAGTAAGAAGTACTAGATCACCAACTTTGTAGTCCCAATCACGAGGTGAGCAATTTTCCCGTTCCATATTTTGATCTGTTTGGTGTTGCCTATATTCTCCAATTTTGTTCCAGTCAGCCAGGAGGGGGATTTTGAACAACATGTCCAAACCAAAAATGGCTGCACCTGGGGAGGCTTTTAGTACTGTGTAGTAAGTTGAGCAAATGACCCAAGCAACGTTTGTCATGAACATATCTATATCGCTTGGTTCTACAGAAGGGGCCATGTCTATTTCAACAGTTTGGAGCATAGATGAAATTACCTGATGCACTCTTTCTAGAGTAGCATTTGCTTGTACCTTTTCTGTTGAAGTTTGACCCCTGTATGTGCGAGGGTGTAACCTAGGTATTCTGTTTCAATGGCACAGAAAAAAGATTTTTGGGCGTTGATTTGCAAGCCCGCATTGCGTAGCATGGAAAGCACCATTTTCTGTTTGCGTCAAGGTGGTCTTTCAGGTTGACTTTGTGATGCATAACAAATCATCAAGGTAAGCTCATACGAACTCTAAGGCTACCATTAGTGCTGATATTTTTGCTTGAAAGATGTCTGGCGAACCTGCGATGCCCATGTGCAATCAGAGGTACGAATATTTACCCCACGGAAAAATGAGGGTACATATTTTGGATGAATCGGGATCCAATCTAATGGTATAGAAACCCATGTTTAAGTCTAGGGTTGTAGCATAGGTAAATCCCTCTAGCTCTTAAAGAACTGTACTGATTTTGAGTAGAATGAACGGCTTTCTAACTAGTCGTTTATTTACTTCTCTAAAATCAGTGAGAAAGCATACAGTTAAAGAAATGATGGTGATGCCCATTCCAACTTGGGATGAAACTCTACCACTCTCCGTTCACATAATCTATTCAGTTCTTTGGTAGTTGTTTCTTTGCAGGATTTGGGTACTGGGTATGCCCTGCCATGATATGGTTTAGCGCCTTCCTTGAGTTCAAGGAACACGGGCAGGGACACGAGCTCAACGTTCCAATCACCTAGTGATCTGTCAAAAAGTTCCTCAAATTATGGTAGCAGATCCAGTAACGAGTAGTGGTCTTGGAGACTAAGGTGAGTACAATTGTTGCAAACAACTGATTGGAGGTCTGCCTTTTTATAATTAGCATCTAGGATTTTACTATGCGACGTGTCACTCCTGCATACTTTGCGGTTCGTTCGCCATGCTGTTGTTAATAGCCCAGGCTTTATCAATGTTTGATGGGGTCAGACTATTGATATCTCTCATTGGCAAAATGACATGATCAATGGTAATTTCTTTTGTTCAAAAATCTAGAAAAATTCAGAGCTCTTTTGTGCTTTGACATCCAAGAATGAGGTCGAACACTGGCTTGGTCATCTTTTTCTTATCGTATCCTACTCTGTTGGGATACATTAAGTACTCCTTACTGGTTGAATACTCAAAAAAACATTAAGCTAACTTCGCTCCTTTCTTTGGTTTGGAAGCTCCCATTTGACGTGTGCCAAGACTTTGGCAACTGCCTAGTCAAGTAGGGAAAGTGTTTCTCTGTTCCTTTTACATGGAACAGGGGGTCACCATCAGATCCACTGTCTGGTAGAATCTTGATGACTGTGTTACTGGTACGACGCCCTGTAGAGTGTTCGATGTTCTTATGGGCTGTAGTTTCAGTTGTTCTGTGGCATGCTTTGGTACTACAGTAGTGACCCCTCCTTCTTTAAATGTAAAAGGAGGGTTCACACTATTGAAAAGGTCACCCGACAGTTCAGGGTCCGAAAATTTGGCAATTGTTTCACTCTGTGTTAATTTAGCTGGAAGATTTCTTGGTCTCCTGCTGGATTCAAACTGGTGTTATTTGAATAAGAAAATGTTATGTTGGCATGAGGGGTAGTTTCAATCGGACTAGGATAGTGTTAATCATTTCATTACATTTGATTTACTCTGTAAATTCCTAGTACACCCCAACCCATCATCTCATGATGAGTCTGAGTCATCATTGTCACTCATTTTGTGATGCTTACGCTTCTTCTTGTTGATACCGTGTTTCATTTTCTTGTTGGACTTGGCAAGTTTGTGGATTTTAGTGGATAGCTGCACATAGCTACTTCCTCCTCGACCCGGTCTCTTGGGTCCACGAGAGGTTCCATTTGGTTTTTTCCCCTTGAAGCTTGGCTTCGGGGTGCTATTGGAATGATACTTCTGGTAGTCCTGAGTGTTGTGGGTGGTATGTGCCCCCCCATGTTTCTCGCAGAGAGAACAGTATTTCTCTGTGTGGCATCTCTTCAGAACCAGGTCACCAAAAGAGACCATCTTGTTCTTAGATGAGTCGTTAGACTTGGCTACATTCTTGGATCCTTCTCCAACCTTCTTGGTGGGGTAGGCCTTCTTGATGCGTTCAAGGACTTTGAGAAGTCCCCTGACACTTTGTGGTTCCAACGCTCCACTGAGCTCAAATTGGTCCTGCCAGTTCGGAGGAACCATCCTGAGGGTGTGGCTTGCCAAGTCAGCATCATCAAATGGCTCACATACATTTGTTGACTTTGCAGCTTTTGAAGAGTAATATAGGCATGGCAAGAGTTCCACATACCCATTAAGGCATTAGATCCTCTGCACAAAGTCCCTGATTGGTACTCTGTTTGGTTTCTTCAGCCCATTGCTGATGTAGAACCATTCCTGCTCTGCTGCATCAGTTCTAACGACAGTCTACAGATGCAACTGGACACACGCCAAAAAGGAGATCCAAGATGCTGGGCATTTTGTGGGATGCTCAGTCCCATACACATCCGTCCAGGGCTCACAATCAATCTGCTCCCCAACGATGGTGGTCGAATGGTGACAGGCCGTCTCCAAAAGTTGGGTGGAGTACTGCAGGAAGATTGCTTGGCCAACAGACTCTATGGTCTCACAGGGCATGTTTTGGCAACAGATGCCTTTTTCCTTGACTGAAGGATGGGAGATTTTTTGTTCCCTTATACTTGGCTTTGGCCTCAGTGGCCACAGTCAGTTTTTCCTCATCCTTGAGGTCTGTCTTACTGACTCCCTTATAATCCATGTGCAATCCTCTCTGGGAGATTGTTTCCAGAGTGGTCTGGACATGGTTGAGGAACCGTTCAGGACTTCCCTCACCAAAGGCAGTGGTGACAGACAAGGTCATCTTGTCAGAGACCTTGATCATATTAATCACCTTGGGGTGTCCATGGCAGTGGGAATGTAGAAGATGGGTGGCTTGGACCTCCATGAGCTCTTTTCACGCTTGAAAAAATTTATCCCCAATCACACAAAAAAATAAAATTTTCATTTGCAAGCAAATAAAATTGCTCGTACCTTGTGTTCAAGTTGGAAGATGTCAATGGCTTTGGTGCGCGAAGGTAGCACCATGGCTATCTATAGATAGTGACCTGAGCCATTTGGTCGCATACGTTTTTAGTGGGATTTTTAAAGCTACTTCAACATGGGTCAATGAATTATTTTTATGAGCTTATGTTTTGTAATTGTGAGGAAGGAAGGACAATACAAATGTCGTTCCGTCCATTTTGTTGAAAACAAACATTGTGTAGGTTCTAGACAATGTTGGTATGTTTATACCCTTCTCAAAGGAGCTCCCTTGTTTGGGGCTATGGACCTCTGTGTTGGGGAGTCCATGCCTCTGGGATTAGGGCTATGGACTTCTGTGTTGGGGAGTACATGCCTCTTGGATCAGGGGCAATGGAGCCCTTTGTCTGGGGAATCCTTGCCTCTTGGGACTTTACCTTTTTATGTCAGGTAAAAGATTGATTGTTTATAAACCCTCAAAGCAAGATTCATCTTAAACTCATATACTACTGCTTGAAAAAAAGAAGTATATGGATTACTTCTGCTATTTTGCAGAAGTATACGGGTTTTAAGGCAAGTATAAGAGGATGTGCTCATGTAAGCCTAGAAAAGGAGCGCACGTAAGCCGGAGGTGAAGGGAACTAAAGTTATTTTTTCTATGATGATTATTTATCAAGAATGGAGTAGGTACTATACCCGATAGTACCTTTAATAACTAGAGAGGAACCTAACAATGTCCATGTACAAGTATCTATAGAGAAAGGGAGAGTGTCTTCCGACAACTGCTTCATCGAATTGTGATGTAAATGAGTATGTGTAGTTATGAGGGGTGTGTCGAGAGCATTTTTTTGAAAAGAATTCAATGGTGTGGTCAGTTGACGTGGCAAATACAAGAGCTATACTACTGCTTGTTTTTGCAGTAGTATAGCTTGGAGGGTTAATGATTAGTACTTAAGGGTACTAAATAAGGCAGATTCTTGGTCTGTGTCACTTACCTAGGTAGTTGGTTAGAAGTGAGGTGATGAGTCTTTGTATGTCATGCAGGAATGAAAGGAGTCCCAGAAAGAACACATTTTCATAGCAAGCGTTTTTTGTGTTTAAGCCAAATGGCCTACTTTTGGAAAATGATTTAGTCGTTAAAGTTCCAGGAGTAGGCCATTTTGATACAAGTATGCCCTTCCCAGAAGATTAAGCCTCATTACAGGTGTTGGGTGTTGAAGCAAGACCAGGTCGGAGTAGAGGTCATTTAGTTGATGGGCCTGGGAACAGGAGAGGAAAATGGATGGTTGACAGTGAGAAAGGGATACGAGAGCATGATAGATGGTACGTTGGACATGCGGACCACAGGAGAGTGGCTGCGGAATGACGTGATGGATGGAAATGTAAAAAGTTCCGTACAGGCTCACTTTTTAAATATAATCTGCAAGTTAAGTTTACAATTCAAGTGCTGGCCGTAGTGAAGTTTTGCCTTGAAGAGGCGGCGGATCTAAGGTCCATTCAACATTATATATAAATAGGAGTGACTCAGGGTAAGTATGGGAGAAGACGAGAAGAAAGTGACACCGAAGGTGGTGGTGCAGGACGCAAACCAGAGACGATATGCAAAATGGCAGAACCGCCACCAGCACAAGACCGAGAACAAGGTGCTGAAGGAGTACAAGGCTCCCACGCCTGGGTTAGAGAAAGAAGTTTTCACGGTCAGAACAGCAAGAGATGCCGCAGACTTCGAGGAGGTGAGGAAAAAGCTTGGTCAGTTTGCGGGAGTGAATTTTAAGCTAGGCGCCACGATGGCGCAGAAGGCAATCGAAGAAATGATCCGGATGCGGCAGCAACACCAGTCGAAATCGAGAAATGGAAGGTTCGCTACAACGAGCTACAAAGCAAAAAAGAAGGCATGGATGGATGCCGGTCCAAGGGTGTACCAGCTACTGCTGGTCCACTGTCATCCAAACATGGAGCAGAAACCTGTAGCGTTGGAGAAGTTCGCGAAGATCAACACAGACCAGGATCCGGTAGAGCTGCTCAAGCTGATCAGGGGTATCGCCCACAAGAACGAGGACGACATGGGCAGTACGATGGCGAGAGTTGAACACAACATGAATCTGTATCTGTGCTATCAGAAGCCACAGATGTCAAATGTTGAGTACTACAAAACGTTCAAAGCAATCAGGGCAGTGGTGGACGTGCATGGAGGAAGAGCCGGATTTCACGAGGCAATATTCAAGGAGAAGATGCGGGAAATTAAAAAAGAAAATGGGCTCGGGCCAATGGAGACTGCAACGGATGAGATAAAAGAGAAGGCGCTATCTGTAGCGTGCGATGAATACCTTGGATGTCTCTTCGTCAGGAACGCTGACGACGAAAGGTACCAGGACCTCAAAAGAACCCTTGACAACGCAAATCTGTTTGGAAAAGAGGACTACTCAACGTCAATCGAGGATGGTTTGAGGATGATGGAGAATCACAAGCCCACGCCAAGCGGAAAAATGGTCAGACACCAACCTGCTCAGGTACAGTCAATCGGGGTGACATTTGCACAACCCAGCCAATCGGGAGGGACCGGGAGGCAAAGGGACGTGTCGAAGGATAAGTGTTTCAATTGCGGATCGATAGGACATCACGCAAAAGACTGTCCAAACGGAATGAGCCAAGGAGGAAAAAAGGACGGTACCGATTTCTTTAACATCGAAGATGAAGCGGCTGCGCTGAAAGAGAACATCAGGGATATGGTTGTGCAAGAAGGCACGGACTTCTTCAACATGCTCGAAGGTGTTGGATTCTTGGAGGTAGAACGTGCGAACAGGACAACATGCGACAGGAACAAGGCGTACCTGGACACATGTTGTACAAACCACACATGTTTCGCCAAGGAGCACCTGAAGAATATCCACAATACAGGAGTGGTGTTGAAGCATCATTGCAATGCTGGGACTAACACAACCGGTAGGGCTGGATTCTGGGGCAACATCAAGTTTTGGCTAAATGAGAGTGGAATCGCAAACCTCTCAGCACCACAGCTCGAGTCAGAAGGGTACAAACTGGAGTACATGTCAAGTGGGGGTTGGCTAGCCCGTGGTCTAGACAGGAGCACACTTACATTCAAGAAGGACACGGGGCTATGCTGTGGCATGCCGTACATTGACCTCACGGAAGATAGATGGAACATCAGGGGGGACACCCAGACAAAGGTCAAAAAGGATGCAATCGTGATGGTGCAAACGGTGCGGAAGAACCATAGGGGATTCACGTCGGACGAGGTGAGAAAGGCGCAAGATGCGAGGAATGCTCAGGCAATGATGGCGCATCCATCAGACTGTACGCTAAAGCACGTGGTGAGTTCTACAAACACTGTGCGTAACCTTGATATTTCCCTTCCCGCGATAGCAAATGCCAACAAACTGTTCGGACCAGACCCCGGCGGGGTGAGAGGAAAAACAGTGAGGCAGAGGCCAGAGGTGGTGTGGCCGGAATATGTCAGGGTGCCACAGGAGTTGTATGAATGGTTGAAGAACGTGACGCTTACCGCCGATGTGATGTTTGTGAATGGACTACCTTTTTTGGTCACACTCTTGCGAGGAATCAAATTGGGAAGTGTCAAGTTCCTGCCTAGCCATACAGCTAAGAACTTAACTAAAGCATTGGAAAAAGTCATTTTAATTTATCAACACGGTGGTTTCGTTGTAAGAACGTGTCTTATGGACATGGAATTTGAAAAGCTGAAAGACGGAATGGGGGTGATAGAGATTAACACCACAACGGCAAGGGAACATGTTGGCGACATAGAGCGCTATATCAGGGTGATCAAGGAGCGGGCCAGGAGCGTCGCGAGTATGCCGCCGTTCAAGTCGCACATGCCCGATCAAATGATCATCCACCTCGTCAAGTTTGTGGTCATGTGGATCAACGCGCTCCCACAATGTAATGGAGTGTCGACGGTCATCAGCCCGAGGGAACTCGTGCTTGGGCTAAAAATGGATTTCAAAACGCACTGTAAAGTACGTTTTGGGGCCTACGTCGAACCTACCTCGGACGAGACCATAACAAATACTCTTTGAGATCACACCGAAC
Source organism: Cyclotella cryptica (assembly GCA_013187285.1). Lineage (NCBI taxonomy): Eukaryota > Bacillariophyta > Thalassiosirophyceae > Thalassiosirales > Thalassiosiraceae > Cyclotella > Cyclotella cryptica. Next base: position 93,710 of record JABMIG010000316.1, on the reverse strand, counting down.
GATGTGTAGCGCTTGGACCGACAAGCAACGTACAAGGATCGATCACATGTCTGAATATAGACACGAACCGAGTGGTATCATGACGCACCGTCACCGTACTTCCAATGCCGGATAGAGTGATTAAAGATGTAATGAAGTTGGGAAAGTTGTCTAAACAAAAACGGAAAGCCAATATGTCATTGGAATTCCTCGACCGGGGGCACCGCCTGTACGCCTGGGATGATGCAGCACCAGATATCAATGAAGGGCTTGTCGAGGAAGACGATGCATGTCGCAACATACCGGCAGAGATCCCCGGCATCGAGCTGGAGTCCGATTCCACCAACGCCGCAACCGAGGCAGAACCTACCCCTCCCGGGTGGATGCTTGCTGAACAAGTCCGCAACAATGCTAATCTCAACTCATACGATGAGCTTGAGATTACAGGAGTGGATTTGCCTTTGCCGGACACGGACACACCCGTAGTCACCGACGCTGAGGACAATGACGATGACGACGGTAGTCTCTTTGCGGCAGATCCAGACGAAGACGAAGGACTACTGGACGAGGACCCACCGAACCTCCACGTCGACGGTGCAGATGTCGAAATGCATGCAGAACAGCACGCGGGAGAAAACGGGATGGAGGGAGACAATGAGACGGACGAACAATTACACAAGCAGAAGGATGATGACGATGACAGCGAGGATGAGCAATGGTCGCATTGATATCCTCGGAGACATCGAAAAAAGAAAAAGCAAACTGTGATAGATTTTGACGGAAGAGCATACCAGGAAGACGATGGAGTGATTCACATCAACCCAACAACAGCCGAGGAAGGGCAGGCACAAATGAAAAAGGGCCGAAGTCTGCTCACGTACGGACTCTAAAACAGGCCGGTGTTCAATATCCCCACCCCAAAGAGCTCAACAAAGAAGTCCATCAAATGGGACCTCTGTTTGGTGGAAACCAGTGGACTCATGCACATTGTAGGTGTCATTATGGCACAACAATATTCGATCCAGAAGGGTCTGAAACTATTGGGAGAGGGCGGAAGGAAGGCCGTCACGGCCGAGCTAACTCAGATGCATGATATGGCAACGTACAAGCCAATACATGCACACGAGCTAACCAGAGAACAGAGAGTACAGGCTTTATCCTTGCTCATGATCCTTACTCAGAAGAGAGACGGTAAGATAAAAGGACAGGCTTGCACGAATGGAAGCAAGCAACAAGGGTATATAGAAAAAGAGTCAGCGGCTTTGCCGACCGTTTCCACCAACAGTCTCATGATCACAGCGGCGATCGATGCGGTGGAACTCAGAGACATCGTAACATTAGATATGGCTCATTCCTGCACGCAGACCTGGACGAGAATGTTTTTATGGTTCTTAGAGGTGAACTGGCGGAGCTGATGGCCAAGGTGGAGCCAAAATTGTACAGACCATACATCGTCACGACCTCCCGGGATGAGAGCATTCTCTACGTGAAGATGCAGAAGGCAATGTACGGGCTGCTCCGGAGTGCTCTGTTATTTTACCTAAAACTCAGGAAGGACCTAGAGGCATTCGGGTTCATGATAAATGATTACGACCCCTGCATAGCAAACAAGATGGTCAACGGGACGCAAATGACGGTGGTATGGCACGTGGATGACTTAGAGGTGTCACATAAGGACAGAAACGAGATCACCAAGTTGCTTATATACCTGGGTAAGATTTACGGGCCAGGAATTACTGTTACGAGGGGCAAGACGCATGACTATCTGGGGAATGATTTCGATTTCTTGGAGGACGGCGTGGCTCGGCTCTCGATGGGAAAGCACCTCAACAAGATTTTTGAAGATTTTCCAGAAGAAATTGGCAAAGAATGTTCGTCACCAGCATCAGAACATTTATTTGAGATACGCAATCCAGAGGAAACCAAGAAACTGAATAAATACCTTCTGGAGGAGTTGGCTCAGCATTTCCACCACACAGTCGCGCAGCTCCTCTATGTTGGCACGAGAGTACGAAGGGACATCCAAACGGCAGTCGTGTTTCTCACAACGAGGGTGAAAAACCAGACGAGGATGATTGGGGTAAGTTGAAGAGGGTACTGAAGTATCTCAAAGGTACAAGACACATGTGCTTGACATTGAGCATTGAGGACATGAGTGTCATACGATGGTGGGTGGACACATCGTATAATGCCCACCATGACTGCAGTGGGCAGACAGGAGCAATGATGTCACTGGGAAAAGGGGCAGTGATGAGCTTCTCCAGGAAGCAGAAGCTCAACGTGCGAAGTTCATCGGAGGGGGAATTAGTAGGTATAGATGATGCGGTGCCATGGATCCTCTGGTGTAGGTACTTCATAGAGGCTCAGGGATATACAGTCGAACAGAACATCCTATATCAGGATAATAAATCGACGATCCAGCTGGCAAGAAATGGACAATGGTCAAGCTCAAAGAGAACTAAGCACATAAAGTCTAGATATTTCTTTATCAAGGACAAGATCGATAATGACGAAGTACAGGTGGAACACCAGCCCACCGAAAAGATGTGGTCGGATATTCTTACAAAGCCAAAACAAGGGGCTGGATTCAGACGAGACAGGGCGTACTTGATGAACGTGGACGAAGACTACGGCAATGAGAAAGAGAGGAGGAGACAGGAAAGGCTGGCCTCAAATTGTGAAGGGAGATCAAGAAAAAAACCATGAGCGCTTACAGGACCAATGGATTGTGAGACTGTACAAACAACTCACAATCATTGCAGGAGTGTGTTGGGCGTTGAAGCAAGACCAGGTCGGAGTAGAGGTCGTTTAGTTGATGGGCCTGGGAACCGGAGAGGAAAATGGATGGTCAACAGTGAGAAAGGGATATGGGAGCATGATAGACGGTATGTTGGACATGCGGACCACAGGAGAGTGGTTGCGGAATGACGTGATGGATGGAAATGTAAAAAGTTCCGTACAGGCTCACTTTTTAAATATAATCTGCAAGTTAAGTTTACAATTCAAGTGCTGGCCATAGTGAAGTTTTGCCTTGAAGAGGCGGCGGATCTAAGGTCCATTCAACAGCATGGGAGTCAAAAAAATTTCCCAAGAAATCTTAAAAGTATGCTGCTTTCTGAAGAGAAAGCCATTTTTGCCTGAAAAGTCATACTTTTCAGAAAATGGCTTATTTTCAAAAGTACACCGTTTTCAAAGAATAACCTGTTTTTGCGTAAAATGACATACTCTTGGAAAGTGGCTTACTTTAAAAAAAGGAAGTCATTGACTGGAATTAGTAATTTGTTTGTAACAACATGCTGGGACAATTAATTAGAGAATAATCGATGCAACTACGGCACGTCTTATTGGTACCATACCTGTGAAAGTTTTAATTTTTATACCTTTGTCTATCAACAATTCCGCTGTCACCCTTGTTGGTCCTCATACTCTAGGTAAGTATCACTTGTTTTGTGGAGGTCAAACTACCTATGAGTACCAAGTTCAAGGGCCATATTTTTCATTAATACTAATACGCCATTTTTAATTTTATTTCCATAACAGAGGCTCTTTTCCTTCAGCTCCAGAGCTTGAAAATATCTGAACTCCAATCTTGTGTCCCTATTGAACCTATGCCCAAAATGAGATCAGAATACCCTACAAGAAATTGAGCGAAATGGACAGAAAGCCTCATGGGAATAAGATTAAAACTTATGCAATGAGAGCTTCGTGAGAAACTATGTGGTCAATTTAAGCTGAAATAGACATCTTGGGGGTCATGTATACATTTGGGGCTACAAACCCGGACCCCTAAAAAGAGGGGGAAGAAAAAAGAAAAAGGATGGAACATGGTCGTTGGCAAGCCATCATGCTATTTTTACATATGCATATCAAATGCACTGTTGTCATGTATTTAAGTAGGCTGTAACATTCTTACTTGCATGTTTCATCCAGAAAACATCCCCATACATTCTCGCCCATTCCTGATTATTTGCAATGTTCTTTTTGAATTTTACTTGTAAAGGTAATGGGCCTGTAAAAGCCAAAAACCTGTTAAAGCATCCTGTTTTTGTGTGAGTGTGTATGTATTCTACAAGTATGCATCTTATGTTTAAAGTGTGGAATGTTTATCTCAGATATCTTGAAATGTACATTCAAAAAAGGATGGTCTGTCAATTCAAAGATCTTTGAGACATAAAGCTAGGGGTCTAGGATTTTATAGCCCCAGTCTTATTTGTAGGCATCCACTTGTAGAGAAATTTGTGCCCGTTTCTAGGTATCACAATCTTGTACAGTTAACAAGTACCATTGAATGCAAAAATCAATATCTGAGCTAAATTAGAGCGAGTGCTCTGTACTGTGATAGTACCCAGTTTGGCACTACTTACTATCCTCTACTTATATACTCCCCGGAGGATGGTTTCAAAAAACCATCACACCGTCCGCATTTTTCCCCGTAAAGGGGGTGCTGGGGGTTCTGTAAACAGGTAACTCATTTCGAGTTGGTTTAACTTCAATTAAAAGGCCCTTTGAGTTTCTTCAGGGAAACTAAGTGCAAAAATGACCGTTTTCAATAAGTATTGAAACTGGCTGTATATTGATTTACGATTTGGGGTCGTTATTATTCGCGCAAAAGTTAAGATGTAAATTGCGTGAACAATTAATCAGGCTGTATTAGGTATGTCATGGGGTCATACATCATGATTTAATGCAAGAGTTAAATCAATTATATTAAATTGATGCTTGAGCTGTTCAATCCAATCATCAGGGCAATATTTTGTATTGCTACAGTAAGCCATCACGAGTTAGATCGTGAGTATACAGTATAGGTGAGCTTCGCATTAGAGCACAGTGAAAGAGGTAGGTTAGGGTTGTCAATTAGGTAGGTGCGCCGATGTAACTCTCATGTGGGTCATTGTAATCCCGACCATTGACCGCATGTATGAGAACGTCACTTGAATTTCAAGATCAATTGTCAATTTAAGTCAAAATTCTGGTGACAGACCATATCTCCGACTCCTAAGGCTTAGATAAAAAGAAATCATTCATGTGCATTTCATCTGTTTTACTCATAATTTCTGTGACTGACCGGAATTTCAAGAACATATTTGTGTAGGTTATGTTTCCACAGGAAGTTGGAATTCTGGTGACTCATTGGATCTCCAACTCCGAAGGCTTAGATACGAAGAATTTATTCATGTGCATTTCATCTATTTTACTCGTAATTTCGGTGACTGACAGGAATTTCGAGTAAGGGGGAATATTACCTGTTGATCTTGCAATTCTGGTCAGTCACCAGAATTACAAGAATTTAGCATGATATACCGCTCATACTCATAATTGGGAGTACTTTCTAATTGTAACTAATATCAGTATTTGTATTGTAGTAATGTATAGTGGTTGCAATATAAATGATGATGTTGGAGTTTTGAGTGTGTTCACTTGGGGTTAACTCTATTGCCTTTATCTACTTTCCAGTACAGCGAGTTCTGTAACTTGGGGATGTCGGGGGTGACACATTGTTTTGTTCATTCAGTCATTGTTGTCTAAATCCCCTGAGTTTCATCTGTACCTTTGCATTATTGGTGCCTTTGATTGTGTAGTTTGGGTTGTTTGTCATTGGGCTATGTGTTGCAAGATTGAGTGGTATGCAGTATTACTTTGTTGCTTTTGTAAAGGCTGGTTGATTCTGAATTTTTCAACAATGGAGGAGGTCTTTCCAGATCATTGATGTAGTTCTTTGAGTGAAAATTTATTGCTGTGGATAGTGAAGCAGTTTGTAATTATTAAATCAGTACATACATTTTGGGAGTAGTGTCATTGCTTGAGGGTTGATCCTTTTCTTGTGGATATGTTGATTCTGTAGAATGGGGTCGCTTTGGAATTTTGCAACTGATTTCCTGCATTCTTGGTGTGAAGACTTTGTCTTTGTTGTTGAATTCTTGTCATTGTCAGGGTTGTATGATCAGTGGTTTATGGTGAATTTTTTGTTTTTTTTGTGTCATTGCTTGTTAGGACAGTGGTAACATAATGGAGATTTTGTTGTTTCTTGGTTGGTGTGTAGTCATCTTGGGCTAGAGCTACCATGCACTGTTTGCTGTTGCTGTTTATCTTTGAATTATTACAGATGTTCCTGAGATAGTGTTGCAAATTTGAGTTGGAAACATTTGCTTCTGACCATTTTGTTTGGTTTGAGATATTTTTGGTCACTTTTGGTCACTTTCTGCAAAATGGTCACTGGATTTACCAGTTTATAAGTTATAAATTGCCACCAAAATACTATCCTGTTACAATAAATTTCATTATTCTACTATTACCCCCAATTCTTCTTCACACATGACAAACGAATCTGGGGGTATTGACTGGACAGGGTGAAAAACCACAGCAGGTGGCTGATAGCACTGTGGGAAAAACCTTTGGGCACTGTATCCATGTGATTATGTATATAACTCTGTTTTCAACATAACACATCCAGCCAAAAAAGTGTCAGGTTCATCCTCCATGCTTTAAAAAACCTTAATAAAACAATATTGCAATCACATACCCTTGCTTATTCAGATGTCTTCAATGCCTGAGAAATACACATGATCACTCTGTTATGTATATAACAACGTCACGAACATAACCTGAGTGGTTGGGCCAATAAGAGACTATCTTATACACCCATTTCTCACCAAGACGACACAAAGTTATATATATAACAAATGCATAAACTTACCTTCTTCTTACGAAAAATATCATACTCTGAAAAAACTCTGGGATCACGCTGTTATGTATATAACAACGTCACGAACATAAACTGATTGGACTGCCCACAAAGAGACACTGTCATAGCCATTCCTCACCAAGATGACACAAAGTTATATATCACTCTGTTATGTATATAACAACGTCACGAACATAACCTGAGTGGTTTGGCCAATAAGAGACTATGTTATACACCCATTTCTCACCAAGACGACACAAAGTTATATATATAACAAATGCATAAACTTACCTTCTTCTTAAGAAAAATATCATACTCTGAAAAAACTCTGGGATCACGCTGTTATGTATATAACAACGTCACGAACATAAACTGATTGGACTGCCCAAAAAGAGACACTGTCATAGCCATTCCTCACCAAGACGACACAAAGTTATATATATAACAAATGCATAAACTTACCTTCTCGTTACGTAAAAATGTCATACTCTGAAAAACTCTGGGTGTTGTCATGCACCCTGAGTCCTTCTCTTCTTTGGAGGAGCCCATTCATCAAAATCGGAGGGTATCTCTGGCCAAGCCACATCGCTCCTTTTTTGTCTGTGTTTGAAATTCCCCTTCAACGCGTCCTCGTGTGTCCTAACCCATCGCGATGCTTCCTCCCGAACTCTTTCACAGAAAACAAACAATCCCGGCCTTGGTGAATCGAAGAGGTCATTAAACTCCCTATTGTATCGCTCCATGACATTATTCGCCCTTTGATGTCTTTTTACACACACAGAGAAGCAGCGTTAATTCTCATGTCATATCTGTCATCTCCAAAAAGTCAGTTATACTCACATATCCCGTCGCCAATCTCCCTTTTCGTCAGAATTAAGGCGATTTGTTGGTATATACATAACAATGTCATGAACATGTGTTGTTATATACATAATAATGTCATAAACATACCTTTACTTTCGATCAATCAATCATGATGCCATAAAAGCGTCCGAAAAACATATATTGGAATATCCATAACAATGACATAAACATGTGTCGCATATACATAACAAGGACATGAACACACCTAGGTGTGACCATTTCACATGTGGCTGGAAAGGGATGCAAAAAAAGTGATTGTTGGTATATACATAACCACGACATAAACATATGTTGGTATGTACATAAGAAAGACATAAACATACCTGTATGGGATCATTTCACATGTGGCCCAACAAAACAGATGGGCAGAAAAAAAGCGATTTGTTGGTATATACATAATAATGTCATGAACATGTGCTGTTATATACATAATAATGTCATAAACATACCTTTTTTTTCAATCAATCCTTGTTATGTACATAACATATCGATGTACATATCGATTTTTCGCAAACAAAGGAGTGTTGCAGTTGTGTTAATAAAATAATTCGCGTTATGTACATAAACAATTGATATACATAAAACAGACGTACCTGTGCCGCGAGTTATGTATATAACAAATCGATTTTGCACAAACAAAGTAGCGTGACAGTGCAGTGGCGTAATAAAGTTTCGCGACGATTGCGTAAAAACGACTTCCCCAATGTGACAACTCCGTATTGGGAGTCATTCAGGCCCATCTTGATCAGCGTCGTTCCGATTCGTTCCGGTGCGACCACTGCTCACATGTAAAAACATTCATGCTGCTGCACGTGAAAAAAACAGTCACAGCAAGCACATTTCACGATCTACTCTACCAAAAAGGTGTCCCTTCAAGATGCGATCATGGTGGTATTGCATCATCACAATCCGATGATGCCAAAACAATCATTTTGCTCATTGTTCATTGTCGGTCATTCTAATTGGGCTGATATTTGCATGGTGGTGGAAAGCAGTTCTGGAGCAGCCTGCATGCAGCGTGGGTGTGGTATTGTATCTACCAGTAAGGTGGTACCTTACCATACAAAAAAATTAGCGATGTGGCACAAATTAGTGAGCAACCAACGGATATTTAAAATATGTGCACGAAAACGGGCATTTTTGCTTATCAAAACCTTCATTCCCTAATATGTGTAGACCCGTATAGTATGATATATTTAGTATTCATGTACGTATGTGAATAAGCATACCCCATGATTATGTATATAACAATTTGAATGCTTACAGGATGGTTGTTACGCAGCAGGCAAGAAAATGTGTGATTAAATGATATACAGACATTAATAAAAATAAACGGACAAACATTAGCTTATATTCAGACATGTTGACATGTCTGAGTTTGATATACAGCCATAAATATAAAATAATACTATCAAATTTCGTCGAGTTATTTAAACATAGTAAGTTTCCTAAAAATCAATATACTGTATATCTAGTAATTTCAATTTATATAACCCGTTTATATGTATACGGACATTAATATAAATTATTGTTACATTTTAAGATTCAAACGTTTAAAATCTTGTTTGTTTTCTCCAAACGTCCATAAACTATATTATATAGGCCATTTTTGGTGACCATTTTGCAGAAAGTGACCAAAATCGACCATAAATATAAAATACCTTTTTTTTTAGGGGGGGGGAAAAGGGGGGATTTGGGTTTTGGGGTTTTTGTTTTTTTTTTTTTTTTTTTTTTTTTGGTTTTTTGCCTTTTTTTTTTTTTTTTTTTTTTCCTTTTTTTTTTCATTTTTTTTTTTTTTTTTTGGGGGGTGTTTTTTTTTTGGGCAGTTTTTTTTTTTTTTTTTTTTTTGTTTGGGGTAAAAAACGGTGGAATTGTTGTGTAGACAAGTAGTGTTATTGATATGTGGACATTTCAGTGTTGGGATGGCAGTATTAACTTTGTAGTTCCAATTGAGTGTAGTTTTCAATCAGCCATTTTGGTATGTTTCATGTGTTGTTTTTGGTGTGATTTTATTGCTGTTGTTATGTTGCTAGAATATAGGCTACAACATATGGATGTGAGCAGAGGGATGTAGTTATTTTGTGATTTTGTTGTTGAGAAGATGCAGCGGATTTGGTGAAGCTATGACATCAGACTTGATTGCCTTGGTGGTGTCACTGCAAACGAAAAACACCGGTAACCTCCCCGTACACTCGCAAAACGTCAGAGTGTACGGGGAGGTTACCGGAATTTCAAGAGTGT
>JABMIG010000316.1:70000-83934 GCA_013187285.1 Cyclotella cryptica | reverse complement strand
GAGCACCTTGGGGCTGAAATTTTGGCACCTGTGTCCTTTTGGTGGGCGATGAGTTGGGCGGGCCCCCTAAATATGTAAATGTAGTATCTTTAATTATATTAGTGGAGATAAATTGCACATACTCTATTATTGTAGTTCAACAGTAGGTAGCCCTCCCGGTAACCCTCCTGTAACGTTCCGGTAGGGCTCCCGTATGCTCCGGTAATCCTCCGGTACTCTCCGGTAGCCTTCCCGTAACCTTCCAGTTACCCTCCCGTACACTTCCGGTCCTCCCGTACACTTCGGTATGCCACCAGTAAACATTTTTTTAGCTACTAAGTAATGCAGTTATAGCCACTAATTAGATTGATATCGATTCTAAGACTTACTGAGAAGTCTGTTTTCCTGTGAAAGCGTACCAATTCCTATCGTACGTAGAAAAAATCGAAAAGCTCCTCTTGGTCTCAAATTTCCGGTAACCTCCCGGTAGACTCCGGTAACCCTCCCGTACACTAGTTTACCGGAGGGTTACAGAAGTGTACGGGGAGGTTACCGGAAGATACCATTCGGGGGCTCGGTAACCTCCCGTACACTCGAGTGTACGGGGAGGTTACCGGTGTTTTTCGTTTGCAGTGGTAGTGCTATAATTGTCTGCTTGCCATGTCAATGAGTGAGTCTGCCTGCTTTGATACTGGACTGAATTCTGTTTTTATGTGGATATCAGTTGCATGCATACATTTTTATTAGATGGTTCTGCTATCACAGAGGATTTAAGCTACTGCACTCTTGTTCTAGGTTGCAAATTCCAGAGGAATTCCGGCGGAACTACACGTTACTCCGGAATATTTTCTAATTTTGACAGTAACGTGATTACTGTGATCACGAGATTACCAAGAAAGACTTACTTAAGTACTTTGCTCAATACTTAAGGACTGTGATGCTGTGACATCACAAAATAAGACTCATTTTGACAAAATTTGTAGTAATTTGTCCAGAATCTACAGTAATTACTGCAGTAACTCTGATAGGTTACTGATTACTGTGTTTTTTTGGACAGTAACCAAAATCGGAATTTTCAACCTAGCTCTTGTTTGTTTTTGATTAAATTGGCCATTTTGGCATTTGCTTAGTGTTGCTTTCAAGTGTGCTAAGGTGGTGGCGGTGTGATAGCATGGAGTAAGAAGCATCCGTTGGCATGATAGATAAGACAAAGTTGATTTGGCGAAACCATGACATCACTCTGTTTTGTATTGGTGAGTCATGGCTCTATTTCTGTGTCTTGAAGTATGAGTCATAAGTGAGTCCGATTTTATAGTGAATTTTTTTCTAGTCTACATGTCAGGGTCAATCCCATTTCACCTTATTATTGTTTTTGGTTTTCAGAGATATGTAGAGATTTCATTGGGTGCAGTTTTTTGAGCAGTTTAGCATTGATAACGCTGAGTTGCTGTTAGGTGCATGGTATTTTATATTTATGGTCTATTTTGGTCGCTTTCTGCAAATGGTCGCAAGACAAATGGCCTATATAATATATTAAATCGAAGTTAGGGGCAATAAATATCAGAAAGCAACTGGTTTGAAACGCATACTACAAGGGCAATAACATACATTTTTATTCATGTCTGAATATAAGCTGATGGGTTATGTAAATCCTGTTCACTAGGAGAGGGTAGTAGTGAACACAAATTTTTGAACGAATTCAACAAATTTGTCAGTTTATTTTTTATTTATGTCTGTATATCATTTAATCACACTTTTCTTGCATGCTGCGTAACAACCATCCTGTAAGCATTCAAATTGTTATATACATAATCATGGGGTATGCATATTCACATACGTACATGAATACTAAAAATATCATACTATACGCATCTAAACATATTAGGGAATGTAGGTTTTGATAAACAAAAATGCCAGTTTTTGTGCACATATTTTAAATATCCGTTGGTTGCTCGCTTATTTGTGCCACATCGCTAATTTTTTTGTATGGTAGGTACCACCTTAATGGTACCATACCCACGCTGCATGCAGGCTGCTCCAGAACTGCTTTTCCGCCACCATGAAAATATGAGGCCAATTAGAATGACCGACAATGAACAATGAGCAAAATGATTGTTTTGGCATTATCGGATTGTGATGATGCAATACCACCATGATGGCATCTTGAAGGGGCAACTTTTTGGTAGAGTAGATTGTGAAATGTGCTTGCTGTGACTGTTTTTTTCCCGTGCAGCATGAATGTTTTTACAGCTGAGCAGTGGTCCCAGAAGATGAGCATGGCGGCCTCCGGAACGAATCGGAACAACGCTGATGAAGATGAGCCTGGCGGCCTCACGGAACGATTTTGGAATGACTCCCAATATGGGCGTGTCACATTGGGGAAGTCGTTTTTTACGGAATCGTGCGAAATTTTATTGACACAACTCCACTGTCACGCTCCTTTTGTTTGTGCAAAATCGATTTGTTATGTACATAACTCGCTTCACAGGTACGTCTTTTTATGTATATCATTTGTTTATGTACATCACGCGCATTATTTTATTAACACAACTGCAATACTCCCTTGTTTGCGCAAAATCGATACATCGATTTGTTATGTACATAACTTGCTGCATATGTAAGTCTATTATGTATGTCAAGCTTTATGTATATAACGTCATTTTGCGTGTAAATTTATGGGTGCTACCTCTCCAGAGGAAAGCATAAAGATGAAAATGACATGACATTCTATCATCTAAAAAAGGCAAGTACATGAAATTGTTATGAATATAAAAAGCAGTTTTGACACTTTGGCATTTCCTAACATTGATCATATGTAAAAACCTATTTCATCAAAGGTGAGAATGTTGGGATTTTTGTTAATTAATTATATGTATAACATGAACTATGGAAAAGGTTTTGAGCATTGGAAAAATGATGGAACGGGGGAGAGTGGTAAGTTTTGTAACGGGGTGATGTATTTAACATGGTGCGTTTGATATTCGCCAGGTGAGTACCAACTGATCACTCCATGTTTAATGAGACACACGATGAGATATAAACATAACGCATGGATTTTCTTGGACCCCACACAAAGCGTGATGTTTGCGACCTTGTCATGTATATAAACGTGCAAATCGGTTGAGTTCTAGGGATTTTCAACCACTGGTCGACAAAAAAGGTTTGTTCTTACATAGATTTTTTTCTTCATTTTGTGATATGTATATAACATTGGTGTCAATGTTTTTGGATAGCACAGGAAGTATGGTGTTGATATTTTTGGATTGCATGAAGTATGGTGTCAATATTTAAGGATTGCGCAGAAGTATGGTGTCGATGTTTTTGGATAGCGCAGCTTGGCCCGAGATACCCAAGGATTTTGATGAGTGAACACCACCAAAAAAGAGGAGGACTCAGGAAAAATGAGAGAACGGAGAGTATGTTATTTTCGTGACGAAGGTATGTTTATAGATTTGTTACATACATAACTTTGTGCAAATCTTGATGAGATTTTGACGTAACACATGTCTTTTCTTTGACAGCACAAAAGGTGATATTTGTGACGTTGTTATGTATATCATCGCGCGAACATACGTGTTCTGAGGTATTACTGGCCAAGCAAAGGTTAGCAACACACATGTCATTTTTTTCATGATTTTTGATGTGTGTATAATATGACATTTGTATTCTTTTTGTCCAGGCAAAATGTGTTATGTTTGAGACAGTGTTATATATGTTGGGACCCATCCTGGCACCGTCCCAGTGCCGGCACTGGGACATGTCTAAGTCCCAGTGCTGGCACTGGGCGAATTTGTCCCAGTGCCAGCACTGGGACCATGAACCCTGAGTCCTGCCAAGGGCCCAGTGCTGGCACTGGGCGCCCAGTGCCAGCACTGGACAATGACCCTTGAACCACCTTGACCCCCGTTGCAGCACTAGTCCCCGTTCTGGCACTGGTGGCAAAGGAGGTCATGTTTGTGTCCCCATACTGGCACTGCGTGCAATGCACGACCATTTCTCAAAAATCTTAAATATTCTTTTATCATGTTGCCCAACAGTTGAATTTTTTAGTTCCATTCTTATACAGGGGAACTCAATACCCTTCAGTATAAACTCACATTATTTTTCATCTCTAAAATCACTCCCCCTTTCACCAGATGGTCTGATTCCACGGGGCTGAACGTCGACTTTATTTGTATCTTTTCATTGCAATTGTTCGGTGCGATGGAACTAAATACCCATTAAGTTCTACATGCTTCTCAGGTACCACAACCCTTTCCAGGTAGATACCATACCTTCGATTAACTGTCCACCCCTCTCCAATCACAACCTATCACAACCCAGCAATAGCCACACAAATCTCACTGTCCAATCCTTTCCTCGCAAGCACTCCTTTCCTCGCAAGCAATCCTTTCATCGCAAGCAATCCTTTCATCGCAAGCGCAAAACGATCGTTTTAACCGAATCGATCGTTTCATCGCAAGCAATCCTTTCATCGCAAGCGCAAAACGATCGTTTTAACGGAATCGATCGTTTCAACCGAATCGATCGTTTCATCGCAAGGATTGTATCCACCAAAACGATCGTTTCGTCGCGATCGATCGTTAAATCTCGAACAATCCATTGCGAACGATCCATCAAGAAGGATCCGTCGCGAACAATCCATCGCAAACGATCCGTCGCAAACAATCCATCACGAGCGATCTATTGCAAACAATCGAACGGGAACAATTGCCTTTTCAGGTACGTGTCATCGCGAACGATTGTTTCTTAGCGACTGACGATCGAGCTTGAACGATCGTTTTATCACTAACAAACGATTCCTTTTCCTCCATTGCGAAGGTTTCAACTCAAAACGATAAGTACTTCGCAAACGAACGTTCATATCACAAATGTTGTTTTAATTCGAAACAAGGTTTAATTTCAAACGACCTTGTCTCACAACTGGATAGTTTTCATAACAAAATTGCATTGTTGTTATCCTTCATTGTCTTGAGAAATCCAAGTACTTAAAAATTATAGCCACAACTCTTGTAATCAGCTGTCACTGTCGCAGGCCTCTACTTGTAGCAACCACCCTCTGAACGCCCTTTGCAGACGTAGACTCAGATCAGGCGCTGTTCTAGGGAGGTTGTTACATTTAGTTGTCTGATGACATGTGTTCAGCTAGATTGTATCTGTATTCACAGATGCATAACACTTTCATAGGAGGACCAAACTTTTGGCCAAACACATTGGAACAAGTGAAAACAATGTACCATTTTACACACAGACACCACAAGAACACTATCAACAACGAAACAATATATTTGATTAAAATTGCTCTAGTCCTTGTTCACACAGTTTTTATTGATCCCCCCGTGGCATTTTGAATTGCACTTCAACCCAGCTTTAAAACATGCACATTGCCCTGTACGACACGTACCACTTTTGTACCCACATCCAAGATGTTTTCCCTGTCCACCTACCATCGACATGGAAGCTGCTGCTGTCCGTTCTTTTATCCTTGGCAATCCGGTCCATTGGCCACACACATCCTCCAATCCCATAACTGCACTACATGTAGGAATGGCGGTAATATAGCTTGGATGATACAGTGTATCAAGAACTCCTGCCTTGCATGCTAACCGATACATTGGACAACTTTTGTCCTTCTTTTGGACAACCTCAACAACAACAAGTGTCAGGTTCTTACCGTCTGCCTTCGTAGTATTACAAAATATGTTGATCAATTCAACTGCCACTTCATTATGAGTACGATTCCTTAATGGGCGAAGCTGACAGAACTTGATTCCGTGGTCTTGGTATACTAGGACATACTGAAACAATCCGTCCGGCATGCTCTGATAATCAATAAGATCAATTTGTGCGCGTACATTCATCCCTCGTCTGAGTAGTGGTTGATGTCCAGCCTTTGCCTTTTTCCTTGTCTTCCATCTGATGCAAACAGGACAGTACTTTGGGAATATTTCACATACCCATCGAGGAATGCTCTTTCCATATTTTGTTGTGACTCTTTTGTAGAGTGTCTTTGCCTTCGGGTGATCATTGCCACTCTGCAATTCATGAATTTCACGGATGGCATCAAACAAGTTGCTGTACTTGATGACTTGTTGGCATGAGTCCAAAGGAGACCCATCTGTCTGCTTGTAGACTAAAATGTGACTGCTTTGAACCACCTTTAGGTCAGCGCTTCACCCATTTGTATGCTATCTTGTTTGGATAGCTCTTCATTATGGTAATCCTTGAGTTGTCATTCGCAGTTTCCAGAGATAGCATAAATTTGAGAATGACTTCAAAATACTCATCTGTAATAATGGAATTGGGGTTGTTTTCTTGACCCAACTTCTCCAATTTTTATCAACCTCTTTGTAGAATTCTGATTTCCTTTCAGCAAGCTCAGGATTGTTGGATCTCTGGAAGGAGGATTCAACTGCTGGCTCTTCGTCTTCTTTGGAGAAATAGTCAGAATCATTCTCAAATTCCGGTGTCTTGGTTTTCAAAGGTTCCTGGTACGGGGGCGACTCTGCATCCTCAGAATCATGACTTGAGAGAGACATCTCTTCCTCTCTAGTTGTGATCGCGCAATCCATTGTTATTGCAGAGCTGAAATAGCTCTTGCACTACTCCACATGAAGACTTTGAAAAAATGAATGAAACATGTAGAATCCATCGGGACAATGGGCAATACTTGTATCAAGAATGCATCGCGAGGTTTACACACTACATCTGGAATGCATCGTGAGGTTTGTGGGTTGTGTCAGCAGTGTATCGTAAGGCTGACATGACATAGAGAGTGCGTTGAATCGCCAGAAGTGCGTTGAATCGCCAGAATCAACGCACCACATGTAGAGAACACAGCCATCGCAGACACAAGAATCTCCTATTTACCTACCTCAGATAGATACATAACTAAGGTATTAACCCTATTACTCTACCTCATTTGGCCTCAGTTCTAAGTGTCCCCAATTGGGCACCAGTCACGACTGATCCGGAAGTGCCACAATGGGGACAAATTCGCCCAGTGCCAGCACTGGGACTTAGACATGTCCCAGTGCCGGCACTGGGACGGTGCCAGGATGGGTCCCAACATATACATAATCGCGCGGATGAATTCGAAACGAAGGTATGTTTATAAATTTGTTACATACATAACTTTGTGCGAATCTTGATGAGATTTTGACATAACACATGTCTTTTCTTTGACCGCACAAAAGGTGATATTTGTGACGTTGTTATGTATATCATCGCGCGAACATATGTGTTCTGAGGTATTACTGGCCAAGCAAAGGTTAGCAACACACATGCCTTTTTTTCATGATTTTTGGTGTGTGTATAATATGACATTTGTATTCTCTTTGTCCACGCAAAATGTGTTATGTTTGAGACAGTGTTATATACATAATCACGCGGATGAAGTGCCTACTGGGTTTTTTCCACAGGGCATGCTGCCCTGCACTGGTTTTTTTTGCCCACCCTTCACCCACCCTAGGATGATGCCATGAATGAATGTTTTATGGGGTAATAAAATAATAAAAATGAATTTTATAGAAACAGGATAGTATTTTGGATTCAATTTGTAACATATAAACTGATAAATCCTGCGACCATTTGCAGAGAGCGACCAAAATAGGCCAAAAATATCGCAAACCGGGTGCATGAGTAGCTGTAGAATTGTGTGTGGTTGTGTTGCACAATAACAGTTTTGAGGATGTAGTAAACTCATTGCATCACAATTGGAGGTTGGTTTAAGGTCATCTGTTTCGGCAAGTTCTTAGTGTAGGTATTAGGTGTCATAGTGCGTTGGTGTTGCTGAAACATGACTGCACCATCATATAGACAGCAGTAGCTTGCTACAGATTTTTTGCAGGGGGTAAGATAATGGGTATAGATGAGACGATGTATGCAAATATGAAATTTATTCATCAATACTTAGATGACATGCAAGTTTAGGTGGTACATGATCATTTTGATATGTACTATTCGTACTTGAGTAAATAAATACATTTACGATTTTTGAGTGAAATACACTGATCCGGAATTACGATATAAAAATGATGTCGTGACACATAATCAAGTAAATCCACTGAATTATCTCGAGATTCCGGTCATTCACCGAATTACAACATAAATGATGTCATGACAACAAATCAAGCAAAATTGTCCGCTTTATCCATGATTCCAGTCATTCACTGGAATTACAATAAATGAAGCCAAGCTCATGAGTTAATTCTCTTTATTCTGTAATCCCGGCCATTGACCGGAATTAGGAGAACAAAATGGGTAATTCTGGAATTTCATCTGTTTAACTCATAAATCAGGTGACTGACCGGAATCACAAGAACATATTTGTGTACGTTATGCTTCAACAGGAATTAGGGGGGATATTACCTGTTGATCTTGCAATTCTGGTCAGTGGAAAAAAATTACGAGAATCGTGCATGATATACCTCTCATACTCATAATTGGGAGTACTTTCTACTTGTGGGTAATTTGTTATAAATCTTTGCAGTGCAGTAAAGTATAGTGGTTGTTGATGATGTTGGGGTTTTGAGTGTTTTCACTTGGGGTTTGCTCTATTGACTTTGTCTACTTTCCAGTACAGAGTTGAGTAACTTGGGGATGTCAGGGGTGAGGGTGTGTTTTTCGTTCGGTCTTTGTTTTCTACATCCCCTGAGTTTCATTTGTACTTTTGCATTATTGGTGTCTTTGATTGTGTAGTTTGGGTTGTTTGTCATTGGGCTATGTGCTGCATGATTGTGTGGTATGCAGTATTACTTTGTTGCTTTTGTAAAGGCTGGTTGATTATGAATTTTTCAATAATGGCGTCAGAATGTTCCAGCTCATTAATGTAGTTCTTTGAGTGAAAATTTATTGCAGTGGACAGTGGCACAGTTTGTAGTCATGAAATCAGTACACGCGTTTTGGGAGTAGTGTTATTGCTTGGGGGTTGATCCTTTTCCACTCATGTCTCTTGTAATTCTGTCCACTGACCGGAATAATGTGAAAACCAATATTATCCTAGATTTTTGTGTCTTATCTTGTAATTCAGGTCAGTGGCCAATTAAATGGGCGTTCAATAATTTTTTACACTCCTGCATAGCAAATTAAAGTGTCCTTGATTTTGGATTGGTTCACATTGGTTGGGCAACTTCCTAGGAATGCAAGTTCAAAACCTGTTTCTCTTGCTTTTGTTTCCTTTTTTCTGTTTTACTCAAAAAAATTACATAGTTGGTTTTGATTGATTTTTGTTGAATCATTTCTTTTGTTTTGAATTTGGATCATTTTTGCAACCTAGAACACTCCTTCTATTTTATTCCTGTGGTTGTTGTCAATGTTCGGACATCATCATCACTGGGGGCTAGGCTCAATGTTCTTATTCAATGTTACTTTTTTGCAGTTACATATGGAATAGGACGTCACTGTCCTAAATACAGGTGGAGCATGGTGCGGCTGCTTGTAATCTTAGAAGGAGACCAAACATAAAAACAACAATGTTACCTAAGCAAATCATATGTTAGATTTAGATATATTTTTAAAGGGATGTGCAAATGCAAAGATCATGACTATCCATGCATGTCAAACATGAAAACAATTAATTTACAGGTGATTTGCAGAAATAAGTGCATGTTACCTAAAATAGTAAATAGTAAAAAGTGTAAGGAGGAGAAGGAGGAGAAGGAGGAGAAGGAGGAGAAGGAGGAGAAGGAGGAGAAGGAGGAGAAGGAGGAGAAGGAGGAGAAGGAGGAGAAGGAGGAGAAGGAGGAGAAGGAGGAGAAGGAGGAGAAGGAGGAGAAGGAGGAGAAGGAGGAGAAGGAGGAGAAGGGTTAGAAGGGTTAGAAGGGTTAGAAGGGTGAGAAGGGTTAGAAGAAGGAGAAGAAGGGCGAGAAGGGTGAGAAGAAGGAGAAGAAGGAGAAGAAGGAGAAGAAGGAGAAGAAGGAGAAGAAGGAGAAGAAGGAGAAGAAGGAGAAGAAGGAGAAGAAGGAGAAGAAGGAGAAGAAGGAGAAGAAGGAGAAGAAGGAGAAGAAGGAGAAGAAGGAGAAGAAGGAGAAGAAGGAGAAGAAGGAGAAGAAGGAGAAGAAGGAGAAGAAGGAGAAGAAGGAGAAAAGAGAGAAGAGGAGAAGGAGGAGAAGGAGGAGAAGGAGGAGAAGGAGGAGAAGGAGGAGAAGGAGGAGAAGGAGGAGAAGGAGGAGAAGGAGAAGAAGGAGAAGAAGGAGGAGAAGGAAGAGAAGGAGGAGAAGGAGGAGAAGGAGAGAAGGAGAAGAAGGATGAGAAGGAGAAGAAGGAGAAGAAGGAGAAGGAGGAGAAGAAGGAGAAGAAGGAGAAGAAGGAGAAGAAGGAGAAGAAGGAGAAGAAGGAGAAGAAGGAGAAGAAGGAGAAGAAGGAGAAGAAGGAGAAGAAGGAGAAGAAGGAGAAGAAGGAGAAGAAGGAGAAGAAGGAGAAGAAGGAGAAAGAAGGAGAAGAAGGAGAAGAAGGAGAAGAAGGAGAAGAAGGAGAAGAAGGAGAAGAAGGAGAAGAAGGAGAAGAAGGAGAAGAAGAAGAAAAAGAAGGAGAAGAAGGAGAAGAAGGAGAAGAAGGAGAAGAAGGAGAAGAAGGAGAAGAAGGAGAAGAAGGAGAAGAAGGAGAAGAAGGAGAAGAAGGAGAAGAAGGAGAAGAAGGAGAAGAAGGAGAAGAAGGAGAAGAAGGAGAAGAAGGAGAAGAAGGAGAAGAAGGAGAAGAAGGAGAAGAAGGAGAAGAAGGAGAAGAAGGAGAAGAAGGAGAAGAAGGAGAAGA
Source organism: Cyclotella cryptica (assembly GCA_013187285.1). Taxonomy (NCBI): domain Eukaryota; phylum Bacillariophyta; class Thalassiosirophyceae; order Thalassiosirales; family Thalassiosiraceae; genus Cyclotella; species Cyclotella cryptica. The sequence continues at coordinate 73,203 of JABMIG010000316.1, read as the reverse complement.
AGGAGAAGAAGGAGGAAAAGAAGGAAAAGAAGGAAAAGAAGGAAAAGAAGGAAAAGAAGGAAAAGAAGGAAAAGAAGGAAAAGAAGGAAAAGAAGGAAAAGAAGGAAAAGAAGGAAAAGAAGGAAAAGAAGGAAAAGAAGGAAAAGAAGGAAAAGAAGGAAAAGAAGGAAAAGAAGGAAAAGAAGGAAAAGAAGGAAAAGAAGGAAAAGAAGGAAAAGAAGGAAAAGAAGGAAAAGAAGGAAAAGAAGGAAAAGAAGGAAAAGAACAAAAGCATTGGATACTGATACAGAGGAATCCATAACACTCCACAATCTGTGACCTCCAAACACCTCTCAATCTGCCATCTCGAAACACTCACCACACTACAGTATTTTATATTTATGGTCAGTTTTGGTCAGTTTCCCCAAATGGTCACAAAACAAATGGCTTATATAATATATTTAATCGAAGTTAGTGGCAACAAATATCAGAAAGCTACTGGTTTGAAACGCATACTACAATGGCAATAACATACATTTTCATTCATGTCTGAATATAAACTAATGGGTTATGTAAATCCTGGTCACTAGGAGAGGGCAGTAGTGAACACAAATTTTTGAACGAATTCAACAAATTTGTTAGTATATTTTTTATTTATGTCTGTATATCATTTAAACACACCTTTCTTGCATGCTATGTAACAACCAGAATGAAAGTATTCAAATTGTTATATACATAATCATGGGGTATACATATTCACATTCATACATGTATATTAAAAATATCATACTATACGCATCTAAACATATTAGGGAATGTAGGTTTTGATAAACAAAAATGCCAGTTTTCGTGCACACATTTTAAATATCCGTTGGTTGCTCACTTAGTTGTGCCACATCGCTAATTTTTTTGTATGGAAGGTTCCACCTTATGGTATACCCACGCTGCAGGCAGGCTGCTCCTGGACTGCTTTCCACCACCATGCAAATATGAGGCCAATTAGAATGACCGACCATGAGCAAAATGAGATTGTTTTGGCACGATCGGATCGTGATGATTATGTACATAACTTGCTGCAGAGGTATGTCTGTTATGTACATCAACTGTTTATATATCGTGTGAATTTTATTAACACAACTGCAATGTTGTGCTCCTTTGTTTGGGCAAAATCGATTTGTTATGTACAGAACTTGCTGCATAGGTACGTCTATTGTGTATGTCAAGTGTTATGTATATAACATCATTTTGTGTGTAAATTCATGGGTGCTACCTCTCCAGAGGAAGGCAAGAAGAAGAAAACAACATGAAGTTCTATCATCTAAAAAAGGTAAGTACATGAAATTGTTATGAATATAAAAAGTGGTTTTGACACTTAGCATTTCCTAGTATTGATCATATGTAAAATCTTATTTCAGCAAAGGTGAGAATGTTGGGGGTTTTGTTAATTAATTATGTATATAACATGAACTAATGCGCCACTTTGACTGATGGGGTTGCCATGGAAAAGGTTTTGAGCATTGAAAAAATGATGGACAGGGAGAGTGGTATGTTCGTAACGAAGTTATGTATTTAACATGGTTCGTTTTCGCATGCGCCAGGTGAGTACCAACTGATTACTCGATATTTAATGAGACACACCAGCCAATATGGTGTCGATATTTTTGGATGAGCGACGGGATGATTTATTGATGTTTCTAAAGAGATCTGCTGTATCATGGTGCTGATATATTTAGATTGCGCCGTGAAAAATGGTGTCGATTTTTTTGTTCCACAGCAGGAAGACAATTTCTCGATGTTTTTGAAGGTAACGCTGCAGCATGGTGTCACTATTTTCGGATTGCGCAGGAAGTTACGCACCAGGATTCGATTTCTCGATGTTTTTTTGATATTACGCAGCACCATGGTGTCGATCTTTTTGGATTGCGCAGGTCGATGATTTTGGAGATAATGCTGCATCATGGTGTCGATGTTTTTGGATTTGCGCAGGAACTGAAAGCCAGACTTCATTTTGATGTTTTGAAGTATGGCGTATTTGTTATGTATACAACTGATGATGACATTGCGCTTGAATTGCTGAAGTTCTAACAGATGCTGAAATCTGATGTGTTTTACACCTTGGTTATGTATATAACCTTGCAAAACAACAGGTAAGACTAGTTGGAAAAAGGATTATTTTTAGACGTTTGATGTTGTGTATAACATTGGCCAAACTTTTGATCCCACACAAACATGGTAAATTTGTGACATTGTTATGTGAATAACGGCGGACATCAGATCTCTTTTTCACAGTTAAATCTGCCAGGCAGAACGACCCCCCTCGGGTAAGACTGTTCGGAGACATGTAAAATGTGTTTTTTTCATCAGACATGATATGTATATAACATTGGTATTTCTTTGATCCCGCACTTCGTGGTATGTTTGTGACATCGTTATGTACATTACCGCGCTGATCAGATGTCTTCTAGGTTTTTTCTACGATGCAGAATGACCCTGCAGTGGTTTTTTGACCCCCAAGATGTAGGTTTATGTCGATTGGGAAATAATTATAGTAAAAATGGTTTTTATTGAAAATGATAGTACTTTGGAGTCAATTTATAACTTATAATCTGGTAAATTCACTGACCATTTGGGGAAACTGACCAAAACTGACCAAAAATATCTCAAACCACCACTACCAAAAACCCGTCACAATGGTTCGAACCAGGGTAGTCATTATTTGCCGTATAAGGCGCTAAAGTGAACACAACTGTCGTGTGGAGTAATTACTGGGATGTGCTCAACATTAGGAGGAATGTTGATAGGAAAATGGTCAATATTGACAAGAAGTGACCACAATCACAGGATACAATGGTCCGCCTGAAAAGGCCGGCCAGAATAATCCTGTTAAGACTGTATCATGGGAATTGATGGAAATCAAGAGGTGAAGATGGAATAAGCCAAATCATGTGGAGATTGGTGCCGAGACAGTATAGTTAAAAACATGGACAGATGCCTCTTGTTGTTTGTCTAGATGTTTCACAGTCTCTTTGTCCATTCAGCATTCAGCAGAAATGTGGCATCTAAATCCTACATCATATGAATGAGAGGATTCAATTTGAAGCAACTTGTTGCAGAACCCTGCATTCCACTAATGACATAACTTTCAACAAACTAATGCATGAAAGATGGTACTTCAATTGCACAAGTGAATGAATACTGCACATAGTACCAATCATGAAGCAGTT
>JABMIG010000316.1:0-65000 GCA_013187285.1 Cyclotella cryptica | reverse complement strand
GCATTTCAAGATGCCTATGAGTCGGCGGAAGATCTAGAGGACCCACACATATTGGCATTGGCGGATGCAGACAATGGGTTCAACTGTCTTAGTCGTCTCAACATGCTCTGGGATGTGAGGCACCGCTGGGCTCGAGGGTCCCGTTTTGCCTTCAACATGTACAGGCATGAGGCAAGGCTCATGGTTCGCAGCTCGGCAGGGCTGGAACCGCAATTCGTCCTATCCAAGGAAGGAGTAACTCAAGGGTGCCCTCTTGGCATGATCCTATATGGGATCTCTCTGCTGGGCCTGGGAGAAGACCTACGAGACTCGGCCCCTGGGGTCCTACAACCCTGGTATGCCGATGATTTCTCCATTTATGGAAGAGCCTCGGAAGTGGCGAAAGTGTTTCAGCGACTGTGCAAGAAAGGCCCCAGTGTGGGCTACTTCCCAGCACCAGCCAAGTCTTGGGTAATCTGTCCCAAGCGAGCTGAAGCACCTGCCAAGACCATCATGGATGCCGCTGGACTGCCAGTCAAGTGGAGTCGGGGACAGCGCTATGTTGGAGGGTTCATTGGATCTGAGAAGATGAACAGGAGGTGGCTGGAGCCAATGGTCCAGAAATGGGTGGAGGGAGTGGACAAACTGGCAAAGGTAGCAAGGAGGTATCCCCAAGCTGCCTACGCTGGCCTCGTCAACTGTCTCCAAGCAGAATGGCAGTACCTCTGCCGGGTTGAACCAGGCGTGGGTCAACACCTCGCACCAGTGGAAGCAGCCTTGAGGGAAAAGTTCATCCCTGCCCTGCTAGGGACGGATGACCCCATCAATGATGAGTTTCGTCTCCTCCTGGCCCAAGGGGTCAAACAGGGTGGCCTTGCCATCCGGGATCCCGCCGGTGCAGCTAGCAGGCTCCACCGGGCATCCACAGAAGCGACGGGAGTGCTGGTCACATCCCTCCTGGAGCACACCACCCTGGACATTGAGGCACACGCAGGCTGTGTCCGCCAAGCTGGGGCTGCTGCAAGGAGGGAGCGAGTGGAGGATGGAAAGAAGGTGGTGGAAGCACTGTCACTCAGGCAAGGGCCCAAGGTGAAGAAGCGGCTCGATCGAATGAAGGAAACTGGTGCCTGGCTGGCTGTAATCCCGGACCGCTTCAGCGGGACGGCACTCAGCCTCCAAGAATGGCATGACAACCTCAGCCTGCGGTATGGGAAGACCCCAAGGGGCTTACCCAGGAAATGTGACGGATGTGGAGCAGGCTTCACAGTTGAGCATGGACTCAGCTGCAAAAAAGGAGGACTGGTAAGCATCAGGCACGATGATGTGCGTGATGAATGGGCCCATTTGTGTGGCCTCGCCTTGACAAGCTCTCGTGTTACCACCGAGCCACTCATCCATTATGGTGATGGCATGGGAGCAAGCCTTGGAGGGACCACGGGGAATAGGAATGGCAACACTCTTGGCGAAGAAGCACGGGGTGATGTCAGTGCTCATGGATTTTGGCAGAAAGGCAGATCAACCATCTTTGACGTCCGAATCACTGACACGGACTCCAAGTCATATGGAAACACTGCATCTGACAAGCTCCTTGAGCGGTTTGCACAACTGAAGAGGGACAAGTATGAGGAGGCTTGCTTGGAACGGCGCAAAGACTTCACTCCCTTGTGCTACTCTGTGGATGGCATGGCATGCAAGGCCGCCAGAGCAGCTGAGAGGCGCCTGGCATCCCTGTTATCTGTCAAGTGGGATCGGCAGTACTCTGAGATGGTTAATTTCATCCGGACTCGGATGTCCCTGGCTGTGGTGAGATCCAACACTTTGCTCCTGCGAAGTGAAAGGATGCACACATGGCACAGGAGGGCTCCAGAGGATGGCTCTGCCATTGCTGCTGCTCCCTCATCCACAGTGGAGTAGGCTTCAGACCATCAATCCATGATCACATCATCACTTGAAACATCCACCTACCCAACACTAACAGCTGAACTGACTGCATGCCAATGGCACTGCCCTATTGGGCCTCACTGACAATTGAAGACTTTAATGGCAAGAGTGTAGGGAACACTGTGGTTGCAAGAGCACTTTCATTGGGGAATATTTGTTGTCTTGATACATTTCATAGGGTTAAGTCTATTCTAACACACACACACACACACACACACACACACACACACACACACACACACACACACACACACACACACACACACACACACACACACACACACACACACACACACACACACACACACACACACACACACACACACACACACACACACACACACACACACACACACACACACACACACACACACACACACACACACACACACACACACACACACACACACACACACACACACACACACACACACACACACACACACACACACACACACACACACACACACACACACACACACACACACACACACACACACACACACACACACACACACACACACACACACACACACACACACACACACACACACACACACACACACACACACACACACACACACACACACACACACACACACAGACACACACACACATATGAAATCACCCAGAAGGAGTTAACAGGCACCACTTGGCCCACCAGACACACACAGAACCACCAAACACCCAGTAGCCAGCACTAAAAAAAAAATTTAAACTTAATCTTAGAATAAAGCACACACATGTCACACACACACACACACACACACACACACACACACACACACACACACACACACACACACACACACACACACACACACACACACACACACACACACACACACACACACACACACACACACACACACACACACACACACACACACACACACACACACACACACACACACACACACACACACACACACACACACACACACACACACACACACACACACACACACACACACACACACACACACACACACACACACACACACACACACACACACACACACACACACACACACACACACACACACACACACACACACACACACACACACACACACACACACACACACACACACACACACACACACACACACACACACACACACACACACACACACACACACACACACACACAGAAGAGAGAGAGAGAGAGAGAGAGAGAGAGAGAAGTTTGAAGACAATTGAAGAATGTATCTGATTCAAGTTGTTAGATTTTACAAAGTCAGATTACAACACCGAGTTAACTGACACTTTTCTTTCCTTTAAAAATCCTCCCTCATATCCTGTTACATAGACATTTTTTAATTACATTTCATCCCTCCTCACATCTTATCTACATAGACAAAAAGCAATCCAAAGGCAAAAACAAAGATGAATTTGTGTAATCATCCTTTGAAAGTTTTACAGTACCTCAAACACTTTCTAGGTTCATGCCCATTCATCAGATACCTCATGTGCCAGCATCACCTTTTACAATAGCATTATCAAAAATCTCACACCTGTTTCATGATCTTGTTCTTGAAGGACAGGATGCCGTTGGGTGACATGGCACTAATCAATTATCTCACAACTGTTTCATAATGTTTATCTTTGGCAACATCAATGGAGGAATTAAAAAGTGAAGATTGTGAAAGACATGTTACCTCCTTTTCATAATTTTTAATCTTCACTCCTGTATGATTTTCCATATTACATTTAAAGGTAACTCAGTCATATGGTAGAGTACCTATACAGTATATACCACATTATATGAGCCGCCATCAATCCAGCTTGATGGCTGCAATCAATTTAGAACCATTGATCAAATACAATCAATGCAATTGGTCAAGTTAACTCCATGCCATTAATTGTGCACAATTGATTATCCAGTTAAACCAGTGAAGCACAATTCATCAATCAAGTGCAACAGATACAGTACAACCAATTGAATACAATTTATTGACTTCAATTTTTCAATTGAGTACAATTAATCAAGTCCATTCAATCCAGCACAATTGTTCGAACAGATCCAGCACAACTGATTGTGATTGATTGAGCACAATCACCCTAGTACAATCGCTCAAGCACAATCAATTGATTAAAATTGGTTGATCCGATCAAGTGAAATAAAGCAATCACAATCAAACAAGCACAATGGATCGAACACAACAAGTACCATGAGTACAATCAATTGAGTACTATCGATGGAGCACAGTAAATCAAGTACAATCAATTGACTATAATCCATTGATCCAATCAGTACAACTGATTGATCACAATTGATTCAGTTGATCAATTACAATCAATGAAGCACAATGATCAAGTACACTCATTCAAGCACAATTGATCAAGCACCAAGGATTAAGTACAATCAATTGATCAAGTGTAATTGATTGATCAAGTACATTTGATCAAGTACAACTGATCAAGTGCAATCAATCAATCAATCAATCAATCACAATTGGTTGATCTCCACTAATCAACCATCTCGATTAATTTCAACTATTGATCACAGTTGATAGATCTCAAATCAATCAAACACAATCAACTGAAGATCAAGGATCTTAAATTCCATTGCCCATGAGTGTTGTTCAAGACCATCAAGTATTATCAGCAAACTAAGACCTGCTAACCTTGACTGAGAAGACAGCAACTGCAACTGTGTTCATGTTTCCTTCTACCAATGAACCAGTCAATGAAATCCCTCCAAGTTTCTACAGATAATCATGTCTTGATTTGTTGTTCTAACAAATCTTGTCAACTGCTTCCTGGTCATTTGTGGTGAACTTCTGTGAATGTATAAGAAAAGCCAAGATCCCAGATCATGTCATCTAATCAAACAAATGGACTCAAAAGATGATGCAAGTCTATCATGATCCTGAAAATCATCCAGTGCATGATATGAACATTCCTTTTTGCATGTCATGTATGAATTCTTCTGGTTTATCAAACAACATCAAGCCTTTATTACACCCAAATCTGCCACCAATTCATCTTCCCACTTTAGCTGTCGCTTCACATGAAGAAGAATCAGATAGTGATGACAATGGTTATGACATACCTGTGAAAGAATCCAAGAAAAATGGAGCTATCCAGACATAGAAGCACCAACAAGTGATGATGTGGTATATCTTTCTGAATACTATACTCTGAAATTGTTACTCTCAAACTAACACTGCAAACAAACAAAAAACCAATAACCTGCCTGTACACTATCAAAACGTCAGAGTGTTCATGCAGGATACCGGGGGATTCAAGAGTGTATGGGTGGCTTACTGGATTTTTTATGCATTGCCTAAGCAACAATTTTGTTTATCGCACTAAGCTTTGAAGCAAAAAATCTTCTGAGTGTACGGGTGGCATACTGGTAGTTCATGACTGACATTTCATAATTCACATGTTACCACCACGGAAGATCACCTGTTGGGTCTAGGATTCTAGGGTTGGTTTTTGATTTTTTTGGTGACAGCTTATTGGTTCTATTTTTAATCACGAATTGGTTAGTTGTATATGTTGTCTGCCAATATTTTCAAAAACCCTCCAAATAGGAATTAATTACAAATTTGTTGAATTCCTGTACTCGAAGTATGTCATTCACTTACTAGGCCTAATAATATTTTTAACATCACGATTACAGCATGATAATACATTATAATAACTTATTATACACTCAATAGTTAAGTATAAGTACTATGAGAAGTGACTGCACCAAAAAATGCACACATAAGAATTGCACATCTCAAAATACTACTTATATACATACAGTATGGTATGGTACAATACCATACCATACCTACAACACACATGTTTGCAGCAGCAGCAACTCTAGAGTGGTTGCACTCTCACTTCTATCCTTTTATCTCCATTTTTTCAATTTGATACCCTGCCATCCCATCACCCATCACAAGAACAACTGAAACTCAGCTCACAGACTGAGTTTGACCTCCCCCATGGCACCGCAGTCTAGCCAACAACAATACAAAGTGGCAGGTTCAAGGTGAGTTTTTATGAACGCAACCTTTATTACAAATATTCTTGATCACATCTAATTTTCAATAAATATTTAATGTCATACTACAGGAACGGCAGAAACTCAGCCAACAGACTGAGTTTGGCATCCTGCTCAGCATTGCCATCTAGCCAGCAACAATTGACAGTGGTGGGAATAATTTCAGGGTGAGTTTTTATGAACTCAATCTTTTTTACAAATGTTTTGACCACATCTAATTTCAATTATATGTTTAATGTCCTACCATGGGAATGGCTAAAACTCAGCCCACAGACTGAGTTTGGCATCCCACCCAGCATTGTCATCTAGCTAACAAGAATTGGCCGTAGCAGGAATAATTTCAGGGTTAGTTATTATGAACTTGACCTTTTTACAAATGTTTTCACTACAGCTAATTTTCAATGAAATATTTAATTTCCTTCTACCTTAAAGGCCAAAACTCAGCCCACAGACTGAGTTTGGCCCCCCACTCACTTCACTGCCTGTAAGTGCTGCTTTGTGTTTTTAATTATCTTTCTTATTTGAATCACAATTAACTTTCTTTTATTGTCATTACATTGAAATAGCGTGTTATTGGTGTGCAAAAAATCAAGTCTTACTGTTGGTGCGGATGGCCCTCAGTAGCATTTTTAGTGCGGGGCTGAAATTTGGCAGGGTGTGGCTGTTAAGGCTCATTCTTTGGGAGGATGAAGGGGTGGGCCTGGAAGAGATTAGGATGTACTATGTGTATTTATTCTAGTAGAGCGTAAAAATAGTGCAAACCATAGCTTGTACCTACTCCACCAAATGTTACACTATGCTGTAGTCTACCAGTACCTAAACTGGACCTGGTAACCCTCCTATACACTCGGGTAATCCTCTGTACACCTCCAGTTACCCTCCCGTACACTCTGGTACACTTCCGGTGACCCTCCGGTACACTTTGGTAACTTAATTGTACACTTCCTCTATGCCACCGGTTAATATTTTTTAGTGACTAATTAATGCAGTTATAGTCACTATATAGATTTATATAGATTCTATGTCTTACTGAGAAGTCTGTTTTTCTGTAAAAATACCAATTCCTATTGTAAGCAGAAATAAAACCAAACACTGGTTTAGGTCTGGAATTACCTGTAACCCACCTGTACACTCCGGGAACCCTCGCGGAAACCAGTGTACCAATTGGTTTCAGAAGTGTACGTGGGGATTACCGGAATATACCATTCTGGGGGGCTCCAGTAATCATCTTGTACACTTGAGTGTACAGGGAGGTTACTGGTATTTTCATTTGCAGTGACTGCAAGATAGCAACTTGAAACAAAGGTCAAATTGGTCCTCATTTTGCCGGAGCATTCTACATTCCATCTCATAAACTTATTATTTGCAGTAACACACACAATCAGCATCTATATGTTGACATTCATGCTTTGGCTCGCTCATCCTTGGTTCAACACCAGATATTCAATGAATGGTTATTTCTAAAGATAATGCTTTGCATTGGAACAATACTATCTCAGTAATCAAGTCACATTGCCCTAAACTTCAACCAATGAATTTCAAACTGTCAATGTGTAAGAAGTTCAAATGCCACAAAATGCACCCAAAACAAGGGAATGGCTCTTGGAGTATATTCTCATTTAGCAAGAGGCACCCAAGAATGAACAAAAAGAATAATGGTAGGAGATCAATTCCACTCAATGAACTGTTGTCCTGTCAAATCTTCTTGTGGCGGTGCTTTAGACACAAGGCTGAATTTGTAGTGGTAATCTAAGTTTACCCAATTAGTCTCAACAAGGTATTTGTCAAAAATCTAATATTGAAGTCAATAATAGATATTGAAATTCACCCATCACAGTTAAGAATAAAGTAAAACAAAAAGATTTCCAGTTTCTTCAATCCAAACAAAAGACAAAACATAGAGAGATGATTCTTTACTTGACCAACAAATAAGCTCTCAAATAGAATTCCACACAAAAACTTGTATCATCACAACACATAGCTGACTCAATAGAACAATTATAAAAAATCGAAATAATTCAAAAACAAAACAAAAAATTCAACTACACGGCAATATCAAGTCCTGGAGGTAGCACTTCATTCACCAAGCAAAAAAGCCAAAGTAGTGCGTGCTTCAAGTCATTGCATGGAATTATACCTGTTAACATGCACTAACATATCAGCCTCTCTGTCCATTCTCTTTCAGGCATCACACCAATATAGCCTTGTGGAAAAGCAATCACCCTTTTGTCTTACTCTTGATGACTGAGTGATCAGGGCCAGAGTTCATGTCCCGGAGGAAGCTGCATACAACCAAGCCACAAAGCCAAAGTAGCGCAGGGTCAAGTCATCACATGGAACTATACATGTTTCTTCCCTCCAATTTTTGCTCAGAATCTAGCAGTCCACCATTATGATCCTCTCTGTCCCTTCTCTGACTTATGGATCACAAAAATATAGCTTTGTGGAAAAACAATCCCTTGTTGGTGTGCTCTTGCTCTTGATGACTGGGTGATCAGGGCTAGAATTCACATCCTAGAGGAAGCACTGCATCCAACCAAGCCGCAATGCCAAAGGTCATCACATAGATCTAGTGTTGATTTTATCCCGCCTTTGCTTTGATATTTCGTGCTTGCAGTCAGTATTATTTGATCTTTTGAGGGCATTAAAATTTGGTGTTTGTAAGTTGGAGCAAAAATATGTTTTTGCATGTTGTGTATCTTAGATTTCCGTTGAACTATCAGATCCATCCATGTGTCAGAGTCCCCTAAGAGAGAGATCTATGCAAGGAGAAGGATTTATCAGGACTCTAGTGAAAATGTAGAGTAAAACAGAAAGGCTTTAACCACCTTCCTTGCGTATAAATTTTTACACCGTCCAGAAAAAGAGGTCAACTATTTGAAGCCCTTTAAAAACAGTATATCATACGGTGTGGCCCCTCATAAATGAAACCATATTATATATGATGTTGCTCTCAAAAACGTAGAAAAAAACATACACCCTAACCCCCTCCATGCAGAAGGCCGCGCAAGAGGCCCTACAAATGTGGACTGAGCAAAAGCCCTACAAATTTTGAAGTCAAGACCATGGTCAGGAGCTGAATCCTGGATGTCCTTCGGGGCATGAAATCATGCAGCATCTGTCATTGTAAAGGTCTATGTTACAACTGGTTACAAAACACTGCATTGAATACGGTGTCGCCAACGATGATTGTTACCACATTTAATATGGCATTTTGTATTGGGGGCAACACTGTATGATGTGCAGTGTTGAAAAGAGCTCTGAATAGTGGACCACAAGTCACACACAAACTGGAATGTACTAAATTTTATGTCCCCAAATCACAAACACATCATTGTAAGGAAGATTTTCCCAAAAATGTAATTATGTTCAGGTCTCTCTAATGATTTTTCATGTAATGAAAAAATAAACCAAATTCTGCAATTGATCCTCCTTCAAAAAAACTGATGGGAGCAAAATCATCCCCCAATGCAAGCAAAGTCATACCAGATACAAGCAAATGGAAATCATCCCTGAAGAAGAAAGCTCACATGCAAGAAAAATCATATCCCTATGCCAGCAAAATCAAGCATGGTGCCTTCCCGATGCTAACAGAATCATCCTCCTTGCAAGCAAAATCATGCCCAATACAAGCAAAAATATCCCTGATGGTCCTCAATGCAAGCAAAATAATTCCCCAATGTGTCACGAATGCAAGCAACATCAACCCCCAATGTGTCCCTAATGCAAGTGAAATCATACCTCAATGCAGGCAAAATCATACCTTGATGCAAGTAAAGTCATGTGTTGAACCTATCACCTTGCCAAATATGGGAATTCGTCATGATCAAGGAACTCAGACAGAATTTCCCACCAGGTCTGCTGCTGGACTTTTACAACTCCTTGACAAAATAAAAAACTCTAGACATTCAATTTGGAGATCTAGGTTTTACAAATATTGTGCTCTGTGGATAAATTAATTATCCCATATTGAAATTTCTTGTGATAAAAGTGTTGGCATTGTTCATGTTATTGCAACAAGAATAACCCTGGGGGCATTCTGACAAAAATGTTATTTGCCTATAGTTTCAGTCATAGTTAGACAACTCATAGTTGGGTTTGTAATCAACTAAGTCAACTAATGAAGCCTTCTCAATATTTGTTGAGTCCCTAAGTACTATTTTTCTAATCCTTTCTTCAAAATTTTGGCTAGAAAAGTTTCCCCATTCCCAAAATTATTTTCGATTTTAGGCAAGTCATTTCTAAACCCTATGGTGTCGTATAGTCCATCCAATACTTTTATTGATGACATCCTCCTCTTCATCATCAGACAAGGAGAATTCTGAAGATGAGGTGCTGGAATCCATCTCCAGGCATGCCCGCAAATCAGATTGTAAAGTCGCTAGAAACAAAAATTGCAAAGCAGCGCAAGCCAAAGCCAAAATACCTCCAGTTGCTGCTGCAGCCACTGCAGGATATTCAACATTCAAGTGTTTACTGTTTCTTGTTCTGTTAGTTATAAATCATGCTCAAACCTTCACATGATTATACTTTGCAAGTGCAATGAGCAGCAAAACAATATACAATATACAATATACTTGTACTTCCAAATCAATTAAAAACCAAGACGGCTTGTTCAGGGACTTAGTTGTCTATATTCCTTGATGTCTCATCTTATTACTTATAACCCAAATTTCTATAGATAAACTCCAACATTTCCTGAATATATCCATTCATTGCCTCCCCCTGATCCCCTACAACTTCCCATCTTTCAAATCCAACATTCTTGAGTGAAATTTACTCTTCCTTGAACTCAATCAAAACAACGTGCAAATTTTCAAGCAGCCTGAAACAGTTTATCTTCCTGCCCCTCTTCCAAAGTAAGGACTTGTATCAAATCCTCCATGCAAATGGTTTGCGATATTTTTGGTCGCGATTGGTCTCCTTCCACACATGGTCGCAGGATTTATCAGATTGTATGTTATAAAATGATTCCAAACTACTATCCTTTTTCAATAAATTTCATGTTTAGTATTATGACCCAGTCAAACATTCAAAGACACATATCCTGGAGGTGTGTATTCGGCAAAAAAAAACACTGCAGGGGCATCCTGCGTCGTGGAAAAAACCTCAGAAGACACCTACTTCCATCGTTTATGTACAAAACACCTTTACTCAAATGATGCTTTTTTGAAGGCAAGACCATATTATGTACATAACAAAGTCATGAACATACCTTTTTTGCGAAAAGAACATAATGTCAGTTCTATCATTTTTTCTCTGTGAAGGCAAGACCACATTATGTACATAACATAGTCAAGAAAACAGAAGGCAAGACCATATTATGTACATAACATAGTCACGAAACATACCTGCTTCGCGAAACCCTAGATGACACCTTGTTCGAGAGTTTATGTACATAACACCGTTAAATACATGACGCTTTTTTTGAAGACAAGACCATATAATGTACATAACAAAGTTATGAACATACCTATTTTGCGAAAACAACATAATCACAGTTCAATCAATTTTCTTTTTGAAAGGCAAGACCATATTATGTACATAACAAAGTCATGAACATACCTGTTCCGCGAAAACAACATACTCTCTGTTCAATCACTTTTCCTGAGTTTTTCTCTTTTTTGGCGGTGTCCACTCATCAAAATCGGCAGGTATCTCTGGCCAAGCTACTTCACTCCTTTTTTGTCTGTGTCTGAACTTTCCCTTCAAGGCATCCTCGTGTGTCCTCTCCCAGTGCATTGCTTCCTCTCGAACTCTTTCACAGAACACAAATAAGCCTGGCTTAGGTGAATCAAATAGTTTGCTGAACTCCCTGTTGTATCGTTCCATCACGTTATTGGTGCGCTGATGACTTTTTAACAACATTGAACAAAACAGCATTAGTCGTCATGTTATATACATAACCAAGTATTAAACATACCTGACCCCATCATACTCCACACTTGTCCTTACTACCCAGTGTTCACTATTCAAAAACATCGACAACATGCTACAACAATATCCAAAAACATTGACACTGTGTTTCAGCTCCATCCAAAAACATCGACATCATACTTCAGCTATACTCAAAAAACATCGACACCATACTTCAGCGCTGTCCAAACATCGTCACCATACTTCAGCGTCATCCAAAAAACGTCGACATTCACATGCGTTTCTCTAACTCACATGTCTCTTCGCCAATCTCCGTTATCGTCTGCATTGTAATTGAACATGTCGATCAATTTCCTCCTTAACCAAGTCGGGATGAAATAATTATCCAAAAACTTGTCAAACGTCCTTTTGTCACTCCGTTTTAAACCCTTGCTTCTGTAAACCATATCTCTTATGTACTCTACTCCCTTCCTCATATCCTCCTTTTTGATTACTGTCAAAAAATCAAACAAGGGTAAGACCACCTTGATCATATCCTTGTGGAACCCCTTTTCTACCATGTTATGTCGTATTGCCTGCTTCCAATGGAAGAAACACCCTAGATGATACTCGCATTTGAACCACCGCTCAATACTATTCACTAGCGCCCACTCAAAGTCGTGCATCACACCTGCTACGTCTATCCCTTTTGGTCCTGTCAAAAGAATCATTGTTATTTCAAAAGACAAAAGAAATCATTAAACACAATTATCAAATCAGCATTCATTTTTTATCTTAACATCGATAACACTCACCCACAATGGACACTATATGGGACCACAGGAGATTGTAGGCCTCCTCTGACTTTTTTGTCATTGGACAATAAAAAATCGGTGTGTGCAAAGAGCTTGCGTGGTCAACCACAGAGAATATGACAACTTGGTAGAATCCCCTTGGTGCTCCGTCAAAAGTTGCGTCAACGTGTAAGAAGAGTTTCTTATACCTTAGAAGTTTGACAAGAGAGTTCAAAGAAAATCCCAGAATACGTTGAGGACCATCCTCATCGCTCCAGAAAATAGAGAACATCAAGAAGTTCTCCGACTTGGATCCATTACCGTACTTGAGCTCTATGGCACGAAATTTGTCGTCTCCGTACATATCTCTACGCACATTCCTGACCAAGTTACATCCCTTTCGCGTGGGTAAGATGTATGTTCACAAAAAATTCGACGTTAGTGATCAGTACATGTACATTTCTAAAATGTGACAATCAATCGACAAAAACGTATGTACGAACCACATCTGAAGTCGGAAACGTCAATGGCCCACCCTCCTCTCCTCCCACCACTTCATCGCGTACTATGCTCCAAATCTTCATCGGAGCCAACCATATTTTGTCCGCTGCCAACTCTGTCAATCTCTTCTTGAAGCTCTCTGTTACATCCTTCATGTCTGTCCCTTCTCGTTTTTTCCTAGGCGAGGTATAGTTGGAGGACCTGATTCCATTTTTACTTTTACAGATCTCAGTGTGCTTTCCTACCAGAGTCCATTTATCACTTCCTGAAGGTCCTCCTATTATGGTCAAGTTAAGTTTAGCGTCACAACCGAAGGTACGATAAGATTTGCACCTGTAGTAACAGCTCATGAGTTTTAGGTTAGGCGTCCTTGCTCTCGTGTATGGGTGACAAAGCTCTCCTTTCCCACCATAAAAATCCGTGTTGGCCATCGTTTGTTCACCCAATCGTCGTCGACGTTCAATCCATCTGTGCTCGTCGATTTAACAACTTCTCCCTTTGTATTAATCAATCACGAATCTTTATGAGTACTCCACCAGCACCTTCACATGTGACACAGAATATTCTTGTCTCACCTTCTTGTCCTCCTCTGAAGGGCTCACCCTGACTTGAATTTCATCATCCTTGAATTTTTGTTCTCCAATAGTCTCTTCCGCCTTGACACCCACTACATCTTCATCATATTTTGCCGTTTCCTTGTACCCACATATCGTGTCGTCTCTGTTCTGTTCTTCTTCATATTCGCTGTCTGAATCCTCACTTTCTAACTGAGTTGGAAGGACCAACGGTACTATACACGGCCTTGAGTCCTCAAGTGGTGTCTCAGCAAAAATCTGTGTGATGTACATATCGACGTTAAATACACATGAGATTGTCATTATGAATAATGTGTTATATACATAATATCTTCATATCCATAATGTGAAAAAAGCTCACCTGCATGTGTGGGCAGTCCATGCCCCCAGTGTGTTCACATCTTGAGAGCATGTTTCGATGTGTTCTCCCTGTGATATCCTTCGTTATATACATAACACATTGATATACATGTTCTTGTATTCAGACGTCCCTGCGTTATATACATAAACGGCATAAATACATTACTCCCATATGTTTATCTCACCTGATTGTGTCCAAGCACCCCCTCAAAGTCCAAGCAGCTTGCGTCTACTTGTGTCCCCTTCATTGCATCCTGTTTAGATAAAAACATAACAATGTGACACCCATACAGTCCTGTTATGTGTTTAATGTTATATTCATGAAATATAAATGTATACTTCACTCCAAAACAATGAACTCACCGGGACTAAGACACTAGAAGAGACCGCTACTTTGTCATAGTCTGCGATCTCTGGCTTGCCTCCCTGCAAGAAACAGGACCGTCTGTCCAGTGTGACCTGATGGTTTTGTGTGTGAAAATGGAACGTTAAATACATAATCCTGTTATATATTGGTAAACAATTACGAAATGATCTTGCCTCCAATTTTCTACCGCATATTGTCGCAGCCTCGCTCGCGCGATTAGTTGTCAATATCCCCTGTAAAAAACATGGTCACACATTGAGCATCTGAATCGTGGCGTCACAATGATTAGATATGTTCTTGCGCACCTTTTGCCGGCCATCACCCATTGCTGTTTTTCACAACTTCGCTGCTTCGTCGCATTTTCCTTCTTGTAGGGATTTCTCATGGCTCCTGTGTGGCTCCCGTTCGCATTTGTTCTGTAGGGGTTGATAACAACAATCTCGTTGGGCTTGGCATTTTCCTTTGACGACGCATCCTCATCTCCTTTATCGCCGCCGTTAACGCGTCTCCCTGTCGCGATGCTTTGATGAAACAAGTTAATCAGTGAGACTTTATTCATGCAAAAAGGGGGGATGTAGGTGTCCGGATCCGTGTTGCCTTAAATTTGGTTCTTACCCTTTTCCGTCGTCCACTCCCGGTCGCATCATGGTTGTTTTGTAGTTATGAGGAAGGAAAAATGACGTGCTGAGCAGTGATTGGGGACACGTTTGTTCTGAACATAACGGTCACTTGCGGGTGTTCGATGGTATATACTTAACACAGTTGTACATGTGACCGTTTCCCCCCTTCCCCTATTGGCTCATGTGTGCTGCGCTTGCTACCTTCTGGATTAAAAAAAAAGAAAGAACAACCCTCGTGCAGTTGCGTAAAACAAATACTGACGACATAGCACTAATTTAGACATTCATGCTGTATATGTAAATGATACTTTTTAAATATCTATTACATGTGTCGTTTCACCTAAATTAACCACGTGTACGCCCCCCTACGTATGTTCTCATTTATTTCACAGTGGTATATATATTACGCATTCGTTTCTGCTTGCTGTACTCGTGGTGACACAAATATCACACTGGTATATACATAATCCTATTTTATGATGTCCCACTACCCTATTGTTAACTATATCACACAATTATATATATAACGTCGCAGTTGTTTTGTATGTGTCACTACACAATTGAATGGAGCCTGTTGGTATAATGTTATAAACATTATAAGATTATATCCATAACACAGAACTAGTGGACTCAAATTTCATGCAATATTGTCCTCACTTTTAAAACAATTAATATATCATAAATATCAGTCCCCCCTTGTCGAATCATTTTGATTGCCCCCATGCTCCCCCCAACCCCCCCCTCGCATCCTCTGTTAGTATCGCTTCGGTGCGCGGCTGACTCGTGAGCTCTTCCTTACTGGTGCTTTTACACGTCCCTTTACTTTTTGTTTGGTTTTTTCATGAGAGACGCTGTCGCGCATTTCTCCCTGCACCATATCAGTGTCGTTTTGCTTGTTATTTGCATTAGCTGTGCTGTCCTGATCCTCTCCCTGAGCTATCTCCGTGTCATCGTCCGATGGGCCATCCTCCGCCCCGAAAGGCTCGCAGTCCATGTCCTGCGTGCCTGCAGCAGTGTCCTCCCTGCGTTCCGTGACGTTTCCATCGAGCTTTCTCTCTCCCGCCTCACCCACTGTTTCCGCTTTATCATCCCTGTTATCTTTATCGCTCACCTTTTTGTCTTCTCCGTCATATTCGTTGTTCTTTTCAGTGTCCTTGCCATCTTGGTTTGCCGTCCCCTCAACCCCTTCATCGTCCGATGGGCCATCGTCCGCCTCGAAAGGCTTGCAGTCCATGTCCTGCGTGCCTGCAGCAGTGTCATCCCCACCTTCCGCGACGTTTTCATCGAGCTTTCCCTCTCCCGCCTCACCCACTGTTCCCGCTTTTTCATTCCTGTTATCTTTATCGCTCACCTTTTCCTCTTCTCCGTCATATTTGTTGTTTTTTTCAGTGTCGTCGCCATCTTGGTTTGCCGTTTCCTCAACCCTGGCTTCATCGCTTCTTTCCTCCCCATCCTCAGCGACCTCTTCGTTATCTTTGGTGCTCGCAGAATCGGACGCCTCCTCGCTCGCGTTCCCCTCATTTTCAGAGCTGTCCTCGATGTTGTTGGTCGTCGGTGCCTCTATAATCTCCGCAGGCAATACGGAGTACGACTTGTTCATGTGGCAACTTTTGAAGTGCCGGTGGAGCGCGTTGAACGCGCAGACGTGGGTGCATCCATCTGTGATGCAGATGGTCTTGAGGCTAATAGTGCTGGCCGTCTTCCCCAAATATAGGTGTGGGTGAATGACGTACGCAGACACTCCATCGCGCTGGGCGATCTTCACCCTGGTCTTGTCGGCGAACTCTTGGGGGAACTCACGTTTCAGGTTTGCCCACTTCTTGTCGGAGTCCGCCCACTCTTGTACAACCTTGGCGGATGGCGCCAGTTGCTTGTTACACTTGTCGCAGTGTAGAGCGAAGCTCCCTGGCTTCATAAATTGGAAGCACTTGCTGCACACGACGCCGCCGTTGGAGTTGGCATGGAACGTGAGAGCAAGCGTTCCGTGCTTGAGGAAACAGAGCATGGTGTCGGCTCTGTAGTTGCCGCTACTATCTTCGTCGTCGCTTCCTATTTCCTCTGCAACAAAAGACCAGTCGTTTGGTGAGTTCTTCTTGGTTTCGTCGTCTGTCGCCATGGTCGTGAGGGGGGGCTTCACGAAAGTTATATATATAAACCCTTACTTCTAGCAACAGAAATGTGGGGCGGAAGGTCGTTGTTATGTACATAACGCGTTCATTTGTTTTTTGAGGTGCGCGCCCATGGTGTGTGCATGTTCGCGGGGATGTTCTATTTTGATATACAGCCATTAATGAAAAAATAATAATATCAAATTTCGTCGAATTGTTCAAAATTCGCCGGTTTCCTAAAAATCAATATACAGTGTCAAAGCGATTTTCCATTTAAATAACCCCTTCAAATGTAAACGGACATTAATAGATATATTACTACAATTTAATAAGCAAAAATATTTGAATCTTGTTTGGGTGTCCCCAAACTACGATTAAATATATTATATAGGCCATTTGTCTTGCGACCATTTGTAGAAAGCGACCAAATGCGACCATAAATATAAAAGATCATGCAAATCAGACTCACACTTTCCCAGCTGTTCTATGAAATTAGCACCCCACTTCGTCTTGATGCGACAGTATCTGACATAAGCCATTTTGGAGTAAGAAGAAACTGCAGAATGTATTTTTAAAGTATGAGCACTACAACTGCTAAAAACATGATATACATGATAAACATATATGAAAAAACTGATGTGCTCCAGATGAATTTTGGAGGTAACTTGGAGCAGTTGCATGACTGCTCCATTCTCAGTCCTATGTGTAGGAACTTTCTCCTGAGAAGGTTTCTGAAAGAAAACTTGTGCTGGATATGTTTTCTGAGATATGTGTGATTGCATACCATTTGTTGGATATTGTTTTCTCAGAAACTGATATTCTATGATTTTGTACTTCCCTTGTGTTGCACAAGGTAAATAGAGATCTTTGGAGGTTCCAGGTGGAATCTCATGAAGCTTATTTTTGGCCTATGCAGAAATGGCTTTGGTGGAGGGAGTGCCATAGAGGAGGTGGGGTTCAAACAAGTGAAGCATAGTCTGTTTGTTGCAGAGTAGAAATAGCCTTCATCAAGATGCAAGCACTGTCATGTTTCAACTGTCATAATCTGCTCAATTTTCTCATCTTCTGCCTTCGTTTTAGTCAAACATCATGTATGTCATATTAAATAGGATTGAAGATTTGTGCATGCATATTGTACTAGCTCAACTATTTTTCTTTGTTTAGAAGTGTTCAGATTCAGATTAACCCTGATATTTTGAGCTGCGGTGCAAGCAAACATTGGCAACATCTCCCGTTTGTTCGGGCCGCAATAATACCTGTTTTCCACACAGGCTTAGAAAAACCCTGCTCACGCCTTGATCCTGGCTATGTGTCCCTACAGAGTACTGAGGAGGGAGGGAAGTTATCATAGGTATTCTATCTAATAGAGTATGAGTAATATCCAATGTGTAACAAAGTCACTACTAAGGTTCTGGTAAGTATCTAAACAATCATGTAGGAACCTTCCTAGTCCCGGGTCGCCACAGGGGACGGAAGGGTGTGTAAAAGACAAGTTGAGGCAAAGGGTAGGTAGTCAATCGGGTCAAATGGAAGCACTTCAACGTGTTGGGCGAAGTGAAAATGAATTTAAGAATCGATCGAGCTAGCTTTTCTAGCATTTTTTCAAACCACAATATTGTGGCGTCTTTCAGTGATAAGGTAAGGTGTGTGTATCGGAGCACCCCTGGCTACGAGGTGGTCCGTAGAGTGATTAGAGAGTATATTGGTATTATTTTCAAAATACTACCAATGTAATATTTTTATTTCCAAGCACCAGTTTCTCCCCTAGCGCTACATTGATTTTTTCAATACATCATGTATTTTTGATCGTAAATATGTAAGCGTGCAGCTACTTAAGTAGCGGTGGGGGTAATAATTTCTACCAAAATTTGGCTAACAAAATAAGTTGAGGCGTCTGTCTGCCACACCGTAAAATCTACCTTGTCCCAGAAAAAAGTGAATCACACAAGATTGTGATGGGTGTTTTAGCAAAGTCAGTATGGTATCATACCTTGTACCATACTTACTGTAGGTCTTCTTGTACAATACTAGAAGACCTGCAGTAAGTATGGTACACACTTTTACACTTAACGTCAATGTAAGTCCATGCATCACCACCATGGCATGTTTACCCCATTGTTGGAAACTGTTTCAATCCTGGCACCCATGTTGGATCAAGCTAAATTGCTGACACTGGCCTGATGCTAACAACATACATGAACAGGGACAGTTGGCCTTTTACTACTTTGACTTAAACATTTTAATTGAATAGTTCCACGACAACTTTCTGTGGTTGGCTTCATACCCCCCAGAGTGAACTTTGAGATGCCACTGTTGTCACCTTGCTGTTTGAGATCATATGAATTTCTCATTTTTAAATTTGATGATATATGTTCAATGCATTACTTACACAGCGCTCATGTCATGGTTCATATCTCAACTCTAAGACTGAATACGAAGACACCATGGTTGTCACTCGGGCGCTAGCAGCAATGAGGAACAGGAACAGTGAGTTACTAGTGAGACTATTTCATATCTCAACCCCCAGACTGAATATCAAGACACCACTTTCATCCCCCCACATAAACAGCAATAGAAAGCAACGTCTGTAAGGGAAAGGTGAGATAAAGGTTTTTTCCCATTTTTTTCATCTTTGCTCAATTTTCATCAAAAAGTTCCCCTATTTGCAGCAACAGTGATTACCCATTTACGAGGAATATTTTTGTGTTCTTGAGAGATGATTAGGACTGAGCACATTGCTAAAAGCTATTGATTTGCTATATAGAGGCTATGGTGCTCATTTACTTGTTATGAAAGTAATTAAGAAGGAGGGCATTGAGGACTGTGGCTGCATAGTTTCTTTTAAGCTTTAATATATTGTTTGAGATTGTTACAAAATTACGTCTTTGTGATATTATTCGCACTATAAATATGTGAGCTAGTTCACAGAAGGTACACTGGTGAGAAACAAAGCTCTGTTCACGGTTCAGGGATGGCATGATGTTGAACATCTCTGCTTGATGTGTCATACCCCAACAGCTAATATGTTCATTCACCAGCATCAAGGCTAAATTTTCAGCAAAACCATGTGTACTCATAACCCCAAAAGATGGTCTATTTGGCGTCCAAGGATGAGACAAATAAATGAAGTTGGCACTGGGTAGAGGTCGAGTGATGTAATGAATGGATGGTAGTGATGAATGTGTGATTATGCAGCCTGTGTGTGTAATAGTAATATAAATGTCTTGAGGTACACAACTATTGCCTAGGAATAAAAATGTCTTGAGGTACACACAGACAAAGCCTAATAATAAAAATATCTCCAGGCACTCCAAAAGTATAGCCTAGCTAAATTGTGAGCCAAACAGTTTGTACTCATAACTCCAAAGGATGGTACATTTGTCTTCCAAGGATGGAAAAAAGGAAATGAGGGTGGCACTGGGTAGAGGTAAAGTGATATAATGAATGGATCATAGTGATGAAGGTGTGAATATGTGTGACCTAAGCCGTTTGGAGATAAAAAATACTAAATACCTATTATGTAGATAAAGGTGATATAGATTTGTTGATGAAAGTAATTTGTGAGCTTATTATTTACTGATTACAATGAACAAATGAGGATGGGATGTCAGTGCAATCCCAACGAAATAATGTGATTCTGTGTAGGTTTCTACACATCTCTGGTATGTTTATAACCTTCTCATGAGGGTGTTCTGACAGAGTGTTCTCTTGTCGCTTAGATCCAAAGATATGGATCTTTATCATTGTCAGGACCTCTCATCACTTGGGAGGTCAGGATGATCCCTTACTTGGGAGTTTTTTGAATTAGTCCATATTGGTACTAATAAGCGTACCAATAATGGTACTAATTAAGGTAGGTTCTTGGCCTATGTCACTCGCCCCCATGAATGGAGGATCAGGGTGAAAAGAAGAGGGGAAAAAACCTGTAAAGGAAAAAAATTTAATCCATGTCTCTTTTATGTACAAACAAAAAAGTCTGTGATTGTGTTCTAAAGCGTAAATGCTGTATAGAAGAGGGAGATGACACATAAAAAATAACATACTTAATATTGGTTAAATCTGCTGGTTAAAAAAGGTGTGACTCTTCTGATATTCAATCGTTCAGATTTTGTACCATGGTGAACCCTGATAGTCCCATTCGTATGAATAGTTGTGATAGTCCAAGGATCACTTTCATACCAACTCTCTGATTTGTGGAGGATACCATCTTTTTTAAGAAGTACTTGATCACCAACCTTATAATCCCAATCACGGCATGAGCGATTTTCCCGCATCGTGTTGAGGTCAGTTTGGTGTTGCCTATGTTCTCCTATCTTATTCCAGTCAGCAAGGAAGGGAACGTCGAACAACATGTCCCTGCCAAAGATTGCTGCACCTGGGGAGGCTTTTAGTACTGTATGGTAAGTTGAGCAAATGGCCCATGCTGTGTTGGTTAGGAACGCATCTATGTCACTGGCTACTACTGTATTGGCCATATCTAGTTCAGTAGTGCGGAGCATTGCAGTAATAACTTGATGCACCCGCTCCAGTATAGCATTCGCTTGTGGGTTCTTGGCACTGGTTGGCTTACGCTTGATCCCATATGATTCACAAAGGGCTTCGAAGTGAACTTTGAATTCGCTTCCATTGTCATAAATAATGTATTGACAACGTGGATAATGGCTAAACCAGGTCTTATTCACTAAATTACTTATCATTGCAGATGACGTGTCTAAGTATGGTAATTTAGGAACGGTATGAGTCTTAGTGCCTTTTTGCCCCTTAGTATCCGTGGGAGTAACCGCATCTGTGGTTACCGGCAGTTCTACTACTTCGAACCAACTGGATGCTGGATCGATCATAGTAAGACACATAAAGTCAACTTCTGTCCCATCCTTACCTTTGAGGGTGTATGGTCCAATAAGGTCCACACATAATGCCTCCCAAGGGTTTGTGATGACAAGCTTAGCAGGGAGTTTCCCGTACTTGTGCTTGTGTCGTTTGTTGACTTGACATATACGACAGTTTTTGACATGTGATCGTATAGTACTTCGCATACCTTTCCAATACATCGCGGTGTGCAACATCTCTTCAAGACGTGTGTGTCCAGGATGCTGCAAGTAGTGGTGATACCAGCTAACTGCTTGATTTTGAAGTGCTTTGGGGATGACCATCTTGCCATCCTTACATAACAAATGTGTATCCTCCACTAATTGAGTGGAGTACTTGTCATGTCTACTAAGCTTCTGCAAAGTTGCATCTGTCATCTGGGCTTGTGCAATTTCCTTCACTGTTAATGGGTAAATTACATCTTCGTCGCTGCGATTAGCAAACACCAGATTAATACTTTCTTGGTGGTCAGAAGTGCTGTCAGCACTTGATGCATGCTCAGTGTAGTGACACCAGCATTTCGTGAACGTCATCCAATTGGCGTTGTCACCTTGGGTTGGACCGGAGTCCAATCGAGAGATGGCATCAGCAACAGTGTGATGGATGCCTTTTATGTGCACGATCTCGGGACCATACTCTTCAACTTATAATCTCCACCGATAGACTCGGTCAGAGGTTAATCCAAGGGCATCTTGGATTAAGTTCTTATGGTCTGTATAGTCTTTTATTTGTTGTCCCCACAGTATGCCTTTGAACTCCTTAAGTGTCTCCACTATGGCCAGTCATTCAATTTCAGGCACACTGTACTTTTGTTACGTCACAGACAGTTTTCTGCTGAAGAACGCGAGGGGCCTATTACCTTGAGTAACCACTGAACCAAGTTGTTTAGACGAGGCATCAGTGTATATTTCATATTCCTTTGAAAAATCAGGGTAGGGAAGGACTACATCTTTAGCGATAGCAGCCTTTACGTTATCAAATGCTATTTGTTGTACCTCATCCCAGTACCAAGGTTGCTTTTTGGTTTTCTTGGCTTTGGTGACTTTAGTATGACCGCACTCTCCGACCAATGAGGTGAGTGGGGCAAGCATTTCACTACGTCTTGCCCAAAGATCTCTATAGTACTGGACCATGCCCAGGAACCTACGGAGGTCTTTGACTTGTTTTGGCGGTGTGATTGCGAGTATCGCTTGTACTTTGTTTGGTTGTGGCTTTATGCCAGTCCTGGTTTATATATATCCCAGGTATTCTGTTTCTACAGCACAAAACTTCGATTTTGGGGCGTTGACTCTCAAGTCCGCGTCTTGCAGTCTGGTAAGTACCAACCTTAAATGATCTGGTCATCCAGACTTGCCCTGGTGATGCAAAGCAAATCATCCAGATAAGTTCTTACGAACTCTAAGGCAACCATTAGCTCTGACATTTTTGCCTGAAAAATGTCGGGAGAACCTGCAATACCAATCGGTAATCTAAGATAAGAGTACTTTCCCCAAGGGAAAATGATGGTGCAGATTTTGGATGCATCAGGATCCAATCGTATGGTGTAGTAGCCCATGTTTAAATCAAGGGCTGTGGCAAAAGTGAATCCTTCTAGCTCTTGCAACACTGTACTGATTTTGGGTAATGGAAACGGTTTCCTAACCAGCCGTTTATTTACTTCCCTAAAATCAGAGATAAAACGTACAGTGTTATCTTTTTTTGGTATTATAAATGTGGGTGTCGCCCATTCAGATGCAGGCTGAAACTCTAATACCCCCAGTTCACAAAGCCTATTCAATTCTTTGATTATGGTCTCTTTGTGTATTTTTGGCACTGGGAATGGTCGGCCATGATATGGCTTAGCGCCTTCCTTCAGTTCTAGGGAGACGGGGTCTGTGTTCCAATCACCTAGTGTTCCATCAAAAAGTTCCTCATATTCTGTGAGTAACTCTAGTAACTTGTTTTGGTCTTGGAGACTAAGGTGAGTACAGTTGGTGCTAACAACTGATTGGAGGTCTGCTTTTTCATATTTAGCGTCTAGAATATAAACTACTCTCTGAGTCGCTTCTTGCGTACTACTGGGTTCATGTGCTAAGCTGTTGTTCACAGCCCGGGCTTTTTCCATTGTTGACTTAGTCAGACTACTGATGTCCCTCATTGGCAAAATGACGCCATCAATTGTTATCTCTTTTGTTCGAAAATCTAGAACAATTCCTAACTCTTTCATGGTATTACAACCAAGAATGAGGTCATACATTGGCTTGGTCATCTTCTTCTTGTCATATTTCACAACGTCTGGTGTTACCAGATACTCCTTGCTGTTGGAATAATAAAAAAACGAAGGTGAACCTCGCTTCTTCCTTTGGTTAGGAAGTCCCCATTCGACGTGTGCCAAGAATTTGGCATCTGCCTAGTCAAGTAGGGGAAATGCATGGATGTTCCCTTTTCATGGAACATCAAGTCTCCATCAGACCCACTATCAAGTAGGACCTTGAGGACTTTGTTACTAGTGCAACTTCTCCCAGAGTGTTCGTGCTTCTGTGGAAGTTGATCTTCAGTTGCTAAGGTATGCCATGTTTTGGCTACTACAGCTGTGACTCTGCCTTCTGTTTGACTTTTGAAGGAAGTGTTCACACTATTGAGAAAGGCACCCGACAGTGCGGGGTCCGACAGTTCGGCAATTATCTCACTCTGTGTGTTCGTTTCAATTTTTGTTGCAAGATTTTTTTCATCTTGCTTCATCGTGGTATTGTAAACAATTCGATTATTTAAAACGGAATGTTTCGGTATCTTATTAAGATTTTTTGAATCTTTTATATTCTCTTTAATTAGATTATTATTCAAATTAATGTTTGAATTCGAGTTAATGGTAGTTTTACTTGGACTGGGTTAAGTATAACTTGTTTGTTTATTACTTTTTAGTTTCTTACAACTCCTAGTTAATTCCCCAGTACTACCGTACCCTTCCTTTCAGGATGAGTCGGAGTCGTCGCTGTCACTTTCGTGACGGCGCTTGCGCTTCTTCTGCGAACGCTTGAGTTTCTTGTTCGATTTCTCAAGTTTCTCGATCTTCGCAGACAACTGCGCATAGGCACTATTGGTGCGATGAGAAGCTTCTGGACCACGCGAAGGTCCACGGGGCTTTCTTCCTGCAAAGTCCTTTTTGAAGGAACCATCCTTCTCATACTTGCGGCACTCCTGCGTATTATGGGTCGTGTGCGCGCCCCCATGCTTCTTGCACAAAATGCAGTGCTTCGCATTTGTGGTACGCTTACGTGGGATTCGATCCTTAAATGTAACCATCTTTTTCTTGGAGGGGTCGCCAGACTTCACGGAACCTTTAGGCCCATCACAATCCTTGTCGGTCGGATAAGCCTTCTCGATACGTTCGAGTGCTTCTAGAAGCTTCCGAACGCTCTGGGGTACCGATGCCCCACTGAGTTCGTATTGGTCTTGCCAATTCCTCGGGACCATGCGTAGTATGTGACTCGCTAGGTCCGGGTCATTGAACGGCTTCACCGCAGTGGTGAGCTTGGTGGCACGGTTGGAGTAGTACAGACAGGGCAATAGGTCCAAATAGCCATTCAGCTGCTGGATGCGGCTGATGAACTAGCAAATCGGAACCCTGTTGGGCTTCTTCAACCCGTTACTTATATAGAAGCGCTGGGTCTCAGCAGCGTCATTACGGAACACGGTCAATAAATGGAAGCTGACGCATTCCATGAATAACCCCCAAGACTGCTCATGCTTCTCGGGATGTTCTTCCCCGTAAATATCAGTCCATGGAGAACAGTCAATTTGTTCACTCACGATCTTCTTCCAGGGGCGCCTTGCTTCCTCCGTGAGTAGGTTGGAGTAGAGGCTGAACACTTGATTGATGACGGACGTAACAGCCTCGTCAGCTTTCTTGGCGGCTTCTAGGGCCTTTTCATAAGCTTTTTCTTCGGGCGGATTCGGATTCGATCACGAGTAACTTTTAAAAGCTTCTTCGGCCTTTGTTGCCTTCTTGATGCATTCCTTCTGGTCCTTGCAGACACTATCATATGTCGCAGCAAGGCCCTTCTGCCTCACAGCATCCAGGGCTGCTTGGACATGCATCAGGAATTGCTCGGGAGTACCGTGTGACCACACGGATACCCTCAACTCTACCTTGCCAGACAGGGTGAGCTTCATGGTGTTGGCTGTAGTGTCTACTGCCAACGCTTCTTGAATTACATCCCTTTCGGGTATGTCTGGCAAGGGCGGCTTATTCCGTCCCTGGTTCCTCTCACACTCTTGGCTTTTAAGTCCATCAGGGACTGCCTTAGAGGTGCTCATTCTCATAAGTGCATCACCGAGGCGTGTATGTATAAATAGGGGTTTAAAAAAGCTCCCAGGGGTACCGCTGACGTGTGCGAGTTCTCGTGGCTTACGCGACGTAGTTGCGTTTTGCACACTCACAGAGTGTTCTCTTGTCGCTTAGATCCAAAGATATAGATCTTTATCCTTGTCAGGACCTCTCATCACTTGGGAGGTCAGGATGATCCCTTACTTGGGAGTTTTTCAAATTAGTCCATATTGGTACTAATAAGGGTACCAATGAGGGTACTAATTAAGGTAGGTTCTTGGCCTATGTCAATGTGTGATCTCTTTGTATAATAGGAATAAAAATGTGTCCAGATACCTAAGTATAGCCTATAGTTTTTATACACCATTTTGACACATTAAAGACAAATCTCACATTGAGGGTTAATTACTAGCTTAATTTCTAGATAAAAATGTTTTAGTTATTTGTCTTGCTAGCTTTCTACTAGTTGAATTTGTTACTAGCTGCCATCTAGATAAAGAGGTCTTAGCGAAAACATTTCGTCTCTCTAGATATTTTAATTTGTACTTAGACCTTGAATTTAAATAGGATTCACTTGTTTTTATCTTAGACGTTTTCTACATGTAGTAGGAAAATTGTGGTAGTTCTGAGGGTAGCGCCTGGATCAGATGTAATCGTAATATCTTGTCTTGTTGGGATCGTAGGTATGGTACCCGACGCATCCTCTGGTAGTGCGCTGGATGTACAGGGTTTTGGTAAGGAGTGTGAGTAGGTGGGATGTACTTCTTTGGTACACTAGTAGTTCATTATGGAAGAAGTCTATGTGTTAGGCCAAAAGCTTGACAAAGTTTAGTTGCTAAGCAATTGCAAAGTCGACTTTTTGATTCCTTGTCCGTCTAAACTTTTCGGAGGATTTGTAAACCCCCTTGGAATACGTAGAACAATTCTTTGTCCACAGCCTAATTAAATTTGAATAGTGTGAATAGCTCAAGTTTGGTAGCATTTGGTAAAAAATTTGGAGCCAAAACGCATCCAATTGTCAGTTGTGATCTATGTATTAAGTCCCCGTGTAGCATGAGATCTTTTGATGTTCTGGATTGTATACCATGTCAGGTAACATACAAGTCCTTGGGGATTGTATTCTCCAGGTGTCACTTCAAAGTTTGGTAAGGAGTGTGAGTAGGTCGGACATACTTCTTTGGTACAATAGTAGTTCACTATGGAAGAAGTCTATGTGTTAGGCCAAAAGCTTGACAAAGTTTGGTTGCTAAGCAATCGCAAAGTCGACTTTTCGATTCCTTGTCCGTCTAAGCTTTACGGAGGATTTGTAAACCCCCTCTAGGAATACGTAGAACAATTCTTTGTCCACGGCCTAATTAAATTTGTGAATAACTTGAGTTTGGTAGCATTTGGTAAAAAATTTGGTGCCAAAACGCATCCAACTGTCAGTTGTGATCTATGTATTAAGTCCCCGCGTAGCATGAGATCTTTTGGTGTTCTGGATTGTATACCATGTCAGGTATCATACAAGTCCTTGGGAATTGTATTCTCCAGGTGTCACTTCAAATTGGCATCATTCTGTCATGGTCGGATCGTTTGATGCCAATCTTTCGTGTTGGGCTTCTCAATTGATGCCAAACTGGCTGTCTTCACCAAAATCCCAGGCTAAATGACTGTTGACGAGGAATTGCAAAGTGGCAAAATGCAAATCCTCTACAAAGTCTGGAATCGAAAAGTCGACTTTGCAATTGCTTAGCAAACCGAACTTTGTCAAGCTTATGGCCTAAAATACGTGACTAAAACCCATAGAAGTAAGAATGAGCCAACTTTTGTTCAAAAGCGCCCACTTCTCATGTGCCAGTGGTGTCGATATCTACAATACATAAGGGGTCATTGCAGAAGATGGGAGAGTTCTGATCAAATAGGTCTAATGTAATTGTTCCGAAAAAGTCAACAATAAAAAGGATTAATTGATACATTATAAAATGGTTTTTATTTTGACCCTAAAATATATGTTGATACTATTTACATTACCACTAATTCAGAGTTCTCATTTCGAAGAACACCATGATGTGTTCAAGATCTCTCGACCACACAAACACAAATAATAACTAGTGTCACGAACCAAATCACACGACACAAAATCGCTATCATCACCCCATAAAAACAATCAGCCAATCGCAGCTTTTACTATTCAAAAATATATAAACTCCCCTCAGTTTCAATAAGTAAAAGAAACAACAATGAAGTTCAGTTACATCTTGTGTTTGCTAACCGTATCTACAACCTCAGCCTTCACTTCCGTGAATCATGTTAATATGCATTCATGCCGAAGTCCAAGTTTCGTTCAGATGAGTGACGATGCGACGGAGAAGGCTCACGACGAATCTAAAGTTTGCCTCATCACCGGTTCGTCACGAGGTGTGTAACATACTGCTTCAATCGAAGTGGAACAACGAGGGTAGTGAAATTTCGTGCTTCTCATTGAACTAACCGTTAAAGTCATCGATCATTAAACCGATTACGCAGGAATTGGAAAGTGCATTGCCCTCGAACTTTTCAAGCAAGGCAATGTAAAGATTGTCATTAACGATATTGAGCCAATGAGAGAAGAAGCTGAAAAACTTGTTCAAGAAATACGCGATGCCGGCGGAGATGCAATTGCTGTCACTGCCGATTGTAAGTTGTCATGTATTCTTGCTCGCGTTTTACTGTCTTAAACAAGCAGCCTTCGCACTAATACACGATCTTAATGAATTTTTTGTAGGCTCCAAGCAAGACGACATCAAAGCGATGTTTAAAGAGATCATCAGTCACTATGGAAAATGTGATGTCTTGGTGAACAATGCCGGTATTGCCCGCGATAACCTAATGGTGAGAATGAAGCCTGAGCAGTGGCAACAAGTTATTGATATTAACTTGACTGGAGTTTACTACGCTAGTCAAGAGTTTCTGAAGGTAAGATTCCAAAACACGGTATTTGACCAATCTCACCAGGCCTTTTCAAATATTGCTTGTATCGTCTACTTACACATTCCGCCCATTCTACAATAAATCAATTTAAGCATGCAATCAAGCAACATTCCGGATGCATCGTAAACATATCTTCTGTAGTTGGCCAAATTGGCAACCCTGGCCAGGCAAATTACGCCGCGGCAAAAGCTGGAGTTATTGGTCTAACTAAATCCAATGCAAAGGAATTTGGATCTCGTGGCATCCGTATTAATGCGGTTTGCCCAGGATACATCGCCACACCGATGACGTGAGTAAAGCTCTACTTCGCCTTAAGTCACCGTTGTTATCAACTGGCTAATATCGATTTTACTTATTTTCCAAGTGCAAACCTAGGTGACGAGTTTTTGAATGAAATGTGTTCTCACATCCCGCTGGGAAGACTTGGCAAGCCAGAAGAGGTCGCCGGTGTTGTGAGGTTCTTGGCTCTTGATCCTGCTGCAGAGTGCGTTCGTTCATGCCATATGTGTACATGTTATATTTGCCTACATTACTCTAACATTGCTTGTTATCGTCGATCCACCCCTTGACAATCCCTGATCAGATACATGACCGGCCATTGTTATGATGTTGACGGTGGCATCGCCATCGGCGTTTAAAAAAACGATGTTCAACACACCGAGCCATGTAAACACAAACGCAAATAGGCACCTTTCTAAATGAAAACACGCAGTGTGACGATAATCCCTATTTAGTATTACAGTTACTGATATGCACTCTTTATGTAATTCGGGCACGACAGCAGTGACATTCCACAGGAGACACGTTCTCTCTACGGACCTTGGTCACAATACATGAATGCCAATTCGAGAGAGTGACCCCTTAGAATGATTTCAACCAAACAATCACAACGGATATATTATCTCCGGATCCTCGTCTCAAGGCCTCATTGGCAATAAATCTCGACATGTTCTTTCGGCGCAAATACTTCAAACTCTGCATATCTTCTTCGGTTTTGATGTCTGCGCCGTCTTTGGGTGCAGCATTGAGTCTCTTGTGTACATAAGACACAACTTCTTGGCTTGTCATGACATCCCATAATCCATCGCTTGCCAGAAGAATAAATTCATCCTTGCCATCATAGACAGGGAATCTTTGAATTTCCACCTCACCTGATACAGCAGGCTTCGCAAATCGGTCGCCTATCGCACGGGACAAACTTAAATTCCTCACCCGGTGAACTTTGCAATAGTGATCCCATTCAATTTTTTCACCCATGGCAAGAATACGTGCTTTCTCCTTGTCGTCATTAGGCTTGTGGTCACGAGTCAGATCTATAGCCTTGCCGTCACGACTTAAGATGCCACGACTGTCGCCGATGTTCGCCGATAGAAGAGTGCGGACGCCATCATTTGCTTCGTGTACCAAAACAGCTACTGCAGTGCTGCCTTGATATTCATACTCGTCATTCGCAAGGATTTCTTTATCGACTTGGTCAAAGGAATCCCGTAGGGCGTTTGCAACAGCAGAAACAGGAAGCTGTCCAATTTCAGATAGATCGTACTTCATCTTGAGCGTTGGATTGTCAAGATCGGTCATATCATTTTTGTTCTTGCTTTCTTCAGTACTGCCTGTCTTTCCTTGAAGACCCTTTCCAAACATGAAGGCCTTGATGTCTCCTCGAAACTTCCTAGTCTGATTCTTGAATTGTTTTTCTAGTTGTTCGGATATTATTATATGAAGATGATCGCGCAGATATTGACTAACACCTCCTCCTCCGTGTCCATCGAATACAGCAGAAAATCTGCCACTATCTACAACAATGTATTCATCTTCCATTGACAGGCGCCCTCCCCGAAGAGCCCTCACTGACACCTGTGGAAGCATTAAAGACTCGTAAGAAACGAGGTTGTTTGAATTGGATGAAGGTGCAAAGAAGTTACAGACCTCATACGCTGGAGGAGCAGTGGCTATTCCCACCTTCACTTGAGCCTCTTTCGAGTCATCTTCGTACGTGCTATCATTCCCTCCTCCCGGGCCCCCAGTCTTCTTGTGGCCGCCACCTCCCCCACCCGGGCCATTGTTCCCACCGCTGCCACCTCCGCTACCTCCATTGAGGTTACCAAAGGGACCCAAAAACAAAGATCCGGCCGTCGCTGCGGAAGCCAGAAACATCGCACCGAAAAGCTCACTAATTGTCCATCCAGTATCGTTGATATCCCCGCAGAAGTCGGCGTTTCCGTTGATCACTTGACCAGTCAGCCCACAGAGAGAATTTGAAAGGAGCATTGATGAGGAGGCTTCTGAGCGCGAGGATGAATGAATTGATGCCTTGGCGAGAGAGTAACAATTTGGAGCCAAATCACAGCCGACGGAGATGGCATGAGATGAATGTGCGGGCAACAGATGCTCATTCCTCAACATCACGTGATCCTGATTGTACTTGCCGTTAGCAACTGAGCTTGTCATATGGAGGTTTGAATTTGCAGCTGTCGAAGAATGAAGATATTTACCGTTCAAGGCGGCGTTCCCACGACGATGGAGCGTAGCATTAAGCGCAGACGAAGCTGAACAAGCGGCCGTCAAACGCAGCGAGTGACACATGAGACATACTCCAGTGGCGGCAGCCAAGGCCCCAGTTCGTGATGTATGCGAGTTACTGGAATATGTCGACATGTGCTGTGCTCGGAACGGCGTTGAGGTTGGATACCCAGATTTTTTCTGACGCGACGTCACGCAAGTCTCGAGGGAGACCACGCGGCAACCATTGGAAAGAACGGAGCATCGAGATGCAGCGATTGCGCTGCTTACCGCACTCATTTCGTGACAGGTGCACTATGTTTGGATGAAGATGGTGTCGAGCTGGTAACACTTCTTCTCAGCAGACGCTACCGGAGCTGTCGATTGTGGCAGGCAAAGAAGGGGTTTGACACCTATCTCCAGCAATGTCAATTTATCACAGTGTCTCAAAAGAGCCAGCGAATCCAGAAAGCAAAATATGGTGTCTTGCGCTTTATCGCAAGCACGAACGGATCGAAAGCACCACGGAGCCGCTATGTAGTAGTCGAGACTGGAATACCCCAAAAAGGTCTTTGCACACAGAGTTGCATGAACTAAACAATGATTTGGCTTTGAGTGAGTGTCAAGCTGACTAGAGGTAGAGGTTCAATACAAACTCGACGCCTCGCGCAATTACGAAGTAATTTTTCTAGCGGTCGCACAGTCTTGGTGAGAGTATTGAAATCGATCACATCTGACAATATCATTCCGCCTCTCCTCTCTTGTGCGTTAAGGTGTCAAACTTACCAGTGTGTATAGGTATTCTATTGTACAATACTTACTGTATCATGGTGAACTTCTAAGGGGTGAATGTGCACTTGTATTTTTTTAGATCAAAATTGACATTGGTGGGCTCGTAAGGCGTTTTCGTATGCCTCCTAAATTTGATAAACCATCTACTACTCTGAATTCTATTCTATCAGCCAATTGGCAATTTCGTCGTCATTTCACCCTGTTTTAAAAAAGATACGCCCACTATTTCAGAATTCCTGCAAACTCTCGAGTTCTCACAGCTCTAGAAAAAGCTAGAAAAAGGTCGGAAGTTTGATGAAGAAGATTTCAGATACCAAGGCTTGTCCTGACACCCGCAGATGTCACACATCTACAAGATACAACAAAATATTAAGGAATCAGTACTATTTTTGACTATACAATGCCTCCACCATAATATGACACAAAAGGTGATTTTAGATGACAAGAGCGGTATGCCTCTATATAAGTAGTATAGACTACCATTTCAAACTTTTCCGGGCGTATGTATATCTTAGTAGCCGTATGTAGACCCCCCCCCCCCTGTCTATATGTTAGGCCAAAAGCTTGTCAAAATTCAATTGCTAAGCATTTGTAAAATCGTCTTTGCGATTCCTTGTCAGTAAAAACTTTGCGCAGGATTTGCAAAATGGCACTTTGCAATTCCTTGTCAACTGTGGTTTAGCTCGGGATTTCTGCAAAGACGTCCAGTTTGGCATCAATTGGGAAGCCCAACACGAACGATTGGCATCCAACGCCCATTTGCTATGTCAGAATGATACCAACTTGAAGTGGCAACCCCATTCCTTTTTCACCCTTCCTAAGCAAACTCAATTGCTAAGGAATTGTAATCGCGTACCTACAGTTCGGCGATTACAATTGCTAAGGAATTGTAATCGCGGAACTGACAATTCCCTAGGAATTGTAACTCAGCCATCACCACCAAATCCAGAACACCAACACGTTTTCACAGGTTACGATGGGAATTCCTAAATGTCAATAAACTGACAGTTGGATACGTTTTGGCGCCATATTTTTGGTCAGTTGCTTCCAAACTGTCAAAATTCACACTATTTAAACCTAATTAGGCTGTGATCAAAGAATGGTTCTACATACTCCTAGGCATTTTGCAAATCCTGCGCAAAGTTTTTACTGACAAGGAATCGCAAAGACGATTTTACAAATGCTTAGCAATAGAATCTTGACAAGCTTTTGGCCTAACATATAGACCCCCCTCACAGTATATAGACTCCCCCCCTCTAAAAATGATTTGGCGGGAAATATTGAACTGCCCTTCCGACAATCATGGCAGGAGTCACGATTCCAAATTTATTATTTGGATGGTAATGTCAGCGATGTCTTGATAGAGTCTATAGAATAGTTGTCTAAACTTGTACGATAAAGTCTATATGTTAGGCCAAGTGCTTGGTAATTTGAGATTGCCTAGCAATCTCAAAATGCAGTTTGCTATTCCTTGTCGACGTTTGCACTACCAAGGATTTGTAATTCTGTTAGGAATACGTAGAACAATTCTTTGCTCACAGCCGAATTACGTTTGAATTGCGTGAAAACGGAGAGGTTGGAAGCATTTGTCACCAGATTTGGCGCCAAAACGCATCCAACTGACAGTCATTTTAATTGTACTAGTCCCTACGTGAATTAAATTTCTTATTGGGGAGAATAGTGTTCTCTACACAGTTCTCTCCCAGTGGGTTTGTATGACACAATTCCTTGGGAATTGTGTTCGATGATACGAACAAGTACTATTGCTAAGGAATTGTAAGGACAAGAACACCAGGAAAACAGTGTGATTCCTAGGAATTATAATGACAATGAGATGATGTGTGCATTGCAATTCCTAAGGAATTGTCATTTCTAAGTTCTGTTACAAACGTGTACTGTCAACTACTGTCGAACACAAAAATTGATGCCAAACAGTCACGTAACAGAATACTTTGATGCCAATCCAACATGTCATACTCCGGAATTGATGCCACATGAGGGGTCGTTGCAGAAATCCTGAGCTAAACCACTGTTCTCGAGGAATTGCAACAGTGAAAAATTCAAATCCTTGGTAGTGCAAACGTCGACGAGGAATTGCAAACTGCCTTTTGAGATTGCTAGGCAATCTCAAATTACCAAGCACTTGGCCTAACATATAGACTTGTATTTTTTTGATGGAAAAGTCTATAGACTATCACAAGAGATTGATATATAGTCTATAGACTAGTCAACAATTTGTAATCTAGAGTCTATAGAAAAATGCCATAAAAAAGACAACAGGGTCTTTAGACTAGCACCTATTATTGTTAAGTCTATCGACTATCACCCTCGCGAACATAGTCTATAGACTAGTGAGCAATTTTTAATACATAGTTTATAGACCCTTCCTCTATTCACAAGTGTCAGTCACGAACAGTCTATAGCCTCATCGAAAAGGGAGGTGTGGGTCTATAGACTAGAATTTTGGTGCGGCATCAAATTATTCTATGGGTCCTTAGTTTCGTGTTGTTTTTAGTGTGATAGGCTGGATTTGTGTTTTGTGAGGCAAAGATATTTTCCTCAATCTTTTTTGTGGTGAGTTCAAAATTTTACAATTATACTTAATTTTTACTTTAGCTTGGACCAGAGGAAGTACGATGTCAAAATTATCCTGACCTCTCTACTTTCTATCTGATAAGCATTTTGTCTAACATCTAGAGGTTTGCACTCTTGAAGAAGCTACCTTTTTCTCAAAGAGGTGCACGTTTCCCAGTGAGAATATGGCAGAAGGCAGCTGTACTTCTTGAGCAAATCAGACAATATCAATAATCTTTTCAACATATCCATTGATAGCTTCTTTTTGATCAGCTCATGGTCATTTTATGTTGACCCAGGTGCCCCCACATGATTCTCGCAAGACTTTCCGCATCATTTTGACTCTTAACCATGATCAGGCAATATATGATATACAAATGCCTGTTAAAAGAGTTTATTTGGTTTGCTCTCAGGCCATATCAAAACCTCCGGGGCTTATCAAGTATGCAAAAGACTTTTCTGAGTGCGGTTGCTTGGTGACCGCCATCGTTGTTGCTTGCCTGGAGGCACTTTTGATGTAGTTTACTTTCAATACTGTTGAATTATTAGAAAATGTGTTGGTCCAATCCTTTATTCCAAATGAGCCCATGCACAACATGATAACACACTCCTAAAAGAAGATGAGCAAAATGTACCAAAACCTCTTGGGAGTAATATTTCAACTTTAGCAATGAGTGCTTCAGTGAGGGTCATGTGATCATTTTCATCTGAACGAGACCTCTAAGGGGTCACGAATACACTTTTAGGCATCAGTTGAAGGTAACGCAATGCTGTACAGTTTACAAGTACCATTGATTGCTAAAGACAATATCTAGAAGGTAACCAAAAGTAAAAAGAACATTTACATATTCCCTCTCATTGTTGGTCAGTTAGTATTGTTTATGGTGTGTGTATTAATGCAACAATGTCATCATTTTTGACTGGAGGTGAGGGATTTAACAAAAAAGAAAAACACCTGTTTAATGAAAATAGCTACGTATACTAAATTGAGAACAAAGTTTTTTGAAGTTTATCTGTCAGTGACCGTTTCTTTCTTGCAACGCTCAACCAAGCTTATTTGGTTTATTTTCAAATGTCAACAGTTTGTTGAGGAAATTGTAGACGCTTGACAATTTTCTCAAATTCAGCCATGTGTCAGTGAGGCATCTGTCAAAAAATAACTTTGTCATTTTAAAGATTGACAGTTGTTAATTTTTCAAACTGTCATTGATTGATCAGAACCTTTCACAGATTGGTAATCAATTTATTTAGACAACAATATGAATGATTTCATCAATATATCACTTTGTCGGTTTAAAGGTTGTCAGTTGTTAAACAGTCAAACTGTTATGAATCGGTCGGTACCTCTTACACATTTGACTATCATTTTTGAAATTTTGACAGACATCATGCAGACCTGCCCGGTCTATGGTTCATTCTCGATGGCACGGTTGCGTTGACACAACTGGCAATCATAAGCCCTGGATTTCTACCAGTAGTGGCAGAAATTTTTGTTGTTCTTAGTCATTACAATTTTCAAATCTTTTGTACATATCAGTCTAGTTCTACTAACTCTTTCGCAAACTAATTAATAGATTCATAACTCCTGTCCCTCACCTCCGCAAAACTCAATACCTTTTAATTGTTATCATGTAAGTATATAAAGTTTGATGACCCCAGTTGCTCATCCACGGCAAATTCAATACTTGTCAAGTTCAAGCATGTTTCACATCTTGCAGATCTTCCTGTTTAGTGCTGTGGCCTGTCCCTATATGCCCATCCACACAACACAACTCAGTGTGGCTGGGAAAGAGTATGAGGGGTAGTTTTCAATACTCATGTTTGTTGTGGGTAATGTGATAATGGCCTTCCTATTAAAAAGAATCCATGCATTTTGTTGTTTCACTTGAAATAATTGACTCTTTATTCGTGAAACTATAATAATTGAATTGCAAGTAACAGGGTTTAACAGCAAAGAATTTAATCAGAATGAAGAGTGGCCCATGTTCTAATTTTAAGGATGGTCTAGCATTTCAACCAGTAAACATAGACACTCTGCCCATAATTCTCATATTTCCTGAGTAAGTAACAAACCATCCAAAGTCCACTCCCTTTCCCTTGCCCCCACCAAATGACAAATCCCACAACCAAATACACATATGAAGATGAACCTCCATTTCCCTGTCCAATCCCTTGTCCTTAATCTTGCCCTTGCCCCTGTTGAATTCCACAACCAAAAACTGCTATGAACCTCATTCTCTCTATCCAAAACCTGCACTAGCCTCATTACAATATTTATCATCAATGTCTCCGGGTTCAAATGGAGAATAACAAGTAAAGGAGTGTCAGTGCTGTGTGTGAATGTGTGGTGCATGTGGTGCTGATATACCAATGTCAATATCATGCAAACTTTGTATGATGAAATACCTGTAAAACATATTACAATTTATAACGAATTATAAATCACTCACGATCGAATTTATAGGTTATATAATTTACGTGATCAAAAAAAATTGTAAGATAGTACCTTTCTTCAAAGACAATTTTTCGCTAAAGGTTTAATGATATAAGTATGTGTCGCAAGGTCATGTTTCTTTCGTTATAAAAGAACTAAGATATTACTTGTAAAAAATCGACATGTAACAATAATGCTAACATTTCTAGCTACAGGCTTGATGATCTACTAGTGAAAAGGTCTTAGTGAAAAAATCCACCCTACTATTTAAGCTACCTTATTTGTCCTCATCCTACCATTTGGTTGAGAATCCCAACAATAGTGTACACTTGTCATGCAAAAAAATGAGCTACAAAAATCAAAATCTTATCTGATAGTACTAAAACTTCTTCAGGATTAGATCAAGGTCACTAGGGAAAATATGCATGTGAAAGAATCTATCTATCTTACTATTTATCCTTGCATGCAGCTAACCTAAGCTTTTGCCTGATTAAGGGGGTGCAATTCCACTATGCAGTGGTTTCAAATATCCATACCCACTGTGACAAATAAAATGTCATTATAATATAGAAAATCATCTTTAGCTCAACATGCTGCCCCTCTTCATTCACAAATGAATTGATTATTTGTGTGACAGCTCCATAGAAATCAACAGTATAAGTAATAGAACAGGCCATCTTTGTCATGTATGTATCCCCCATAAGTTTACAGGAAAATAACACATATTAACATCATTGAGATCTTGCTCTGCAGGAGCCAGCTCTTTGAAAGGTCAAAAACAAAACTCATATCACATGCACAATCACTGTTTGAAGCCCTTTTTGAAAATGATCCTTCAAGTAACAACGAGTTGTCTGTGGTAAGCATGGATGAAAATTGGGTGCTTAAAATGTGAATGTGAGCTCTCAATTCAAAAGTTGTACAATGAGAAAATGATCAGCAATAAGCCACTCCATACATTTTGTCAATTCATATGGCAATTGACCTGAGAATTATTGTTTGCAAGGCAGTTGAATTTTATTTACCTGAGAATTATTGTTTGCAAGGCAGTTGAATTTTCCGGGATCAAGAGGGGGAGGTGACTGAAATAGTAGCGAACCAATTTAAAAATCCTCATGCTACTATCACAACACAAAATGGCAGTAGCATTGATATCTCCACGTCTGATTGGCCCATTAAAATATAATTCAACTCAGCACAAGCTCCGTCAAATTTTTCGGGGGTCTGTTAGGGTCCTCATCTGAGGCCAACTTTTTGAGGGGTTGTTCATTCTGTGTGGAGAGTGGGGAACTAGAAACTCAAGATGTCTAGTAAAAATTTGACAAATAAAAAACATAGTGGCTGCAAGTTGTTATGCCCACATCGTACCACAAATTCAAGGGACAATTCAACGATGCTCTCCAAGGGCATACTGTTTGAATGGTTGATTGTGATCTGTTCAGGTGGGTAGTAGATGAGATGACCAAAAGTATAAGTTGAAAAACATAAGACACAAGATGATACATCCCCACCTTTTTGGTCCCAAAAAGGATGCTTCACCCTGGTGCATCCCATCAAGTATTGAGAGATGCAATGGAGTGGAGTTTTTACATGGCTGCAGTGACATGTGCTAAAGCTGGAAGTGCACCAGCAGTGCAATAACCAATTTGTTAATTAAGAAAATTAAATGAAGGAGGGGGAACATCGGTGAAATGGACAACACTTTCAGAGTATTTCATGAAGACAACATGTAGAAAATTATTTCCTGAAGGTTCATGTAAGGGTTTACTAGCAATTTGCATACCAAAATAATTATTTCATGAATGCTAAGAAAAAATGCAGGCAACATACATGCTCCAGGAAGCCAAATGGAATATTTAAATGAAAACAACCTTATAGAGCATAGATATTTCTTCTAAACAAAAATCTCCATCACGTGAGTGGCCTCCAGCAAGATAGAGATAAAACAGCATCAAACATCAATAATACGCATGAACGTTCATGTGTTAACGTTGCCATTTCTCAGGCCGTTATCGTCAAGAATACCGGCAAACGGGCACGTGGGGGATTATGAAAAATCATACAATATTCGTATGATTTTGATGTGTCTCAGATCACGATA
Source organism: Cyclotella cryptica (assembly GCA_013187285.1). NCBI lineage: Eukaryota > Bacillariophyta > Thalassiosirophyceae > Thalassiosirales > Thalassiosiraceae > Cyclotella > Cyclotella cryptica. Next base: position 25,366 of record JABMIG010000316.1, on the reverse strand, counting down.
CACAAAAAGCGTGACCCCTAACATAGTTCACACTTTTTTGCGACTCGTCAAAATCATACAAGATTTGTATGATGGCTAGGTTGAAATTGCGGGAAACGTATGATTTTGATGGTTGCTGTTGTGCATACCAACACAACATAATGTGATGATGCTGCAATGCTGCATGTGACTAAATAAAGCTGTGCACAGCAAATATCAAATCTGTATATGGCTATGGCAAAGCAGTGTGTGGCAATCAGTAGTAGTGGGGATGGTATCGTTGCAAAATATCAGGTATTGAATGAGACAAAGAGCACATCCATGTAAATGTAGTGATGATGATGCATACGGTGATGATGCCCATGAGATCCCAGATCTCCCAAATGATCCTGTTTTGGCATGTGAGGAAACTGACCTAAGCCGTTTGGAGATAAAAAATACTAAATACCAATTTCGTAGGTAAAGGTGTTATAGATTTGTTGATGATGGTAATTTGTGAGCTTATCATTTAGTGATTACAATGAACAAATGAGGATGGGATGTCAATACAATCCCAGTGAAACAATGTAATTCTGTGTAGGTTTCTACACATCTCTGGTATGTTTATACCCTTCTCATGAGGGTGTTCTGACAGAGTGTTCTCTTGTTGTTTAGATCCAAAGATATGCATATTTATCCTTGTCAGGACCTCTCATCACTTGGGAGGTCAGGATGATCCATCACTTGGGAGTTTTTGAATTAGTCCATATTGGTACTAATAAGGGTACCAATAAGGGTACTAATTAAGGTAGGTTCTTGGCCTATGTCACTTGCCCCCACGAATGGAGGATCAGGGTGAAAAAAGAGGGGAAAAAACCTGTAAAGAAAAAAATTAATCCATGTCTCTTTATGCAAAGACTAAAAAGTCTGTGATTGTGTTCTAAAGCGTAAATGCTGTATAGAAGAGGGAGATGACACATAAAAAATAACATGCTTAATATCGGTTAAGTCTGCTGGTTAAAAAAGGTGTGACTCTTCTGATATTCAATCGTTCAGATTTTGTACCGCAGTGAACCCTGATAGTCCCATTCGTATGAATAGTTGTGACAGTCCAAGGATCACTTTCATACCAACTCTCTGATTTGCGGAGGATACCATCTTTTCTAAGAAGTACTTGATCACCAACTTTATCATCCCAATCACGGCATGAGCGATTTTCCCACATTGTGTTGAGGTCAGTTTGGTGTTGCCTATGTTCTCCTATCTTATTCCAGTCAGCAAGGAAGGGAACGTCGAACAACATGTCCCTGCTTAAAATTGCTGCACCTGGGGAGGCTTTTAGTACTGTATGGTAAGTTGAGCGAATGGCCCATGCTGCGTTAGTTAGGAACGCATCTATGTCACTGGCTACTACTGTATTGGCCATATCTAGTTCAGTAGTGCGGAGCATTGCAGTAATTACTTGATGCACCCGCTCCAGTATAGCATTCGCTTGTGGGTTCTTGACACTGGTTGGCTTACGCTTGATCCCATATGATTCACAAAGGGCTTCGAAGTGAAGTTTGAATTCGCTTCCATTGTCATAAATAATGTATTGACAACGTGGATAATGGCTAAACCAGGTCTTATTCACTAAATTACTTATCATTGCAGATGACTTGTCAAAGTATGGTAATTTGGGATTGTTATGAGTTTTAGTGCCCTTTGGCCCTTGTTAACCGTGGGAGTAACCGCATCTGTGGTTACCGGCAGTTCTACTACTTCAAACCAACTTGAAGCTGGATCGATCATAGTAAGACACATAAAGTCAATTTCTGTCCCATCCTTACCTTTGAGGGTGTATGGTCCAATAAGGTCCACACATAATGCCTCCCAAGGGTTTGTGATGACAAGCTTAGCAGGGAGTTTCCCGTACTTGTGCTTGTGTCGTTTGTTGACTTGACATATACGACAGTTTTTGACATGTGATTGGATAGTACTTCGCATACCTTTCCAATACATCGCGGCGTGCAACATCTCTTCAAGACGTGTGTGTCCAGGATGCTGCAAGTAGTGGTGATACCAGCTAACTGCTTGATTTTGAAGTGCTTTGGGGATGACCATCTTGCCATCCTTACATAACAAATGTGTATCCTCCACTAATTGAGTGGAATACTTGTCATGTCTACTAAGCTTCTGCAAAGTTGCATCTGTCGTCTGGGCTTGTGCAATTTCCTTCACTGTTAATGGGTAAATTACATCTTCATCGCTGCGATTAGCAAACACCAGATTAATACTTTCTTGGTGGTCAGAAGTGCTGTCAGCACTTGATGCATGCTCAGTGTAGTGACACCAGCATTTCGTGAACGTCATCCAATTGGCGTTGTCATCTTGGGTTGGACCGGAGTCCAATCGAGAGATGGCATCAGCAACAGTGTTATGGATGCCTTTTATGTGCACGATCTTGGGACCATACTCTTCAACTAATAATCTCCACCAATAGACTCGGTCAGAGGTTAATCCAAGGGCATCTTGGATTAAGTTCTTATGGTCTGTATAGACCTTTATTTGATGCCCCCACAGTATGCCTTTGAACTCCTTAAGTGTCTCCACTATGGCCAGTAGTTCAATTTCAGGCACACTGTATTTTTGTTGCATCGCAGACAGCTTTCTGCTGAAGAATGCGAGGGGCCTATTACATTGAGTAACCACTGAACCAAGTTGTTTAGATGAGGCATCAGTGTATATTTCAAATTCCTTTGAAAAATCAGGGTAGACTAAAACTACATCTTTAGCGATAGCAGCCTTTACGTTATCAAATGCTATTTGATGTACCTCATCCCAGTACCAAGGTTGCTTTTTGGTTTTCTTGGCTTTGGTGACTTTGGTATGACCACACTCTCCTACCAATGAGGTGAGTGGGGCAAGCATTTCACTACATCTTGCCCAAAGATCTCTATAGTACTGGACCATGCCCAGGAACCTACGGAGGTCTTTGACTTGTTTTGGCGGTGTGATTGCGCGTATCGCTTGTACTTTGTTTGGTTGTGGCTTTATGCCAGTCCTGGTTTATATATATCCCAGATATTCTGTTTCAACAGCACAAAACTTTGATTTTGGGGCGTTGACTCTCAAGTCCGCGTCTTGCAGTCTGGTGGTCATCCAGACTTGCCCTGGTGATGCAAAGCAAATCATCCAGATAAGTTCTTACAAACTCTAAGGCAACCATTAGCTCTGACATTTTTGCCTGAAAGATATCGGGAGAACCTGCAATCCCAATTGGTAATCTAAGATAAGAGTACTTTCCCCAAGGGAAAATGATGGTGCAGATTTTGGATGCATCAGGATCCAATCGTATGGTTTAGTAACCCATGTTTAAATAAAGGGCTGTGGCAAAAGTGAAACCTTCTAACTCTTGCAACACTGTACTGATTTTGGGTACTGGAAACGGCTTCCTAACTAGCCGTTTGTTTACTTCCCTAAAATCAGAGATAAAACGTACAGTGTTATCTTTTTTTGGTATTATAAATGTTGGTGACGCCCATTCAGATGCGGGCTGAAACTCTAATACCCCCAGTTCACAGAGCCTATTCAAATCTTTGATTATGGTCTCTTTGTGTATTTTTGGCACTGGGAATGGTCGGCCATGATATGGCTTAGCGCCTTCCTTCAGTTCTAGGGAGACGGGGTCTGTGTTCCAATCACCTAGTGTTCCATCAAAAAGTTCCTCATATTCTGTGAGTAACTCTAGTAACTTATTTTGGTCTTGGAGACTAAGGTGAGTACAGTTGGTGCTAACAACTGATTGGAGGTCTGCTTTTTCATATTTAGCGTCTAGAATATAAACTACTCTCTGAGTCGCCTCTTGCATACTACTAGGTTCATGTGCCAAGCTGTTATTCACAGCCCAAGCTTTTTCCATTTTGGCTTAGTCAGACTACTGATGTCCCTCATTGGCAAAATGACGTCATCAATTGTTATCTCTTTTGTTCGAAAATCTAGAACAATTCCTAACTCCTTCATGGTATTACAACCAAGAATGAGGTCATACATTGGCTTAGTCATCTTTTTCTTATAATACTCAACAACGTCTGGTGTTACCAGATACCCCTTGCTGTTTGAGTAGTCAAAAAATTTAAGGTTGACTTCACTCCTTCCCTTGGTTAGGAAGTTCCCATTTGACGTGTGCCAAGAGGTTGGCACCTGCCTAGTCAAGCAGGGGAAATGCATGGATGTTCCTTTTTCATGGAACATCAAGTCTCCATCAGACCCACTGTCAAGTAGGACCTTGAGGACTTTGTTACTAGTGCAACTTCTCCCAGAGTGTTCGTGTGTCTGGTGAGATTGATTTTCAGTTTCTAACTGATACCTTGCTTTGGCAACTACAGCAGTGACCCTTCCTTCTTTTTGACTTGTGGAGGAAGTGGTCGCACTATTGAGAAAGGCACCCGAAAGTTCGGGGTCCGACAGTTCAGCAGTTATCTCACTCTGTGTATTACTTTTGTTTTTTGCGGCAAGATTTTTTTGATCCTGCATTAACATGGTATCATTTATAATTATTTAAATTCGAATTTTCCTATGTCTTGTTAAGATTTTTTAAATCTCGTGTAAGTTCGGAGTTTAAATTATTATTCAAATTATTTATTGAATACACATTATCGGTAGTTTTACTTGGACTGGGGTAAGTCTTTTTAAGCTCAGTAGTGAACATAATGCCAAAAACGGTCAAACCAAACGACTGGAGCGTTGCGCTCCAAAAAATAGCACAATACCTCCAACTGCTTCCTCATAAACAGGCACAAGTAATCAAACATTTCATCCTCATATCAAGCAGCCAACCAATCTATCCGACTGACCAACACAAGGCTTATCTCAATCGAGTTCAATTTTGTCTAACAAGGTCACGTGAACGATACCTTTGAAGTGGTGGGCAGAGTGCTGGGCTGACAGAATTGTCGGAAGCTGAATGTTCACCACAGATCAACCCTCACCACACTCTCGAAAAAAATGCTGTTAAGGAGGTACCCACTCTCTACAATCTCCTCGCTACCACCCCGGTTATTTTGCCCCCACACTCTCTATTATTTTCTACACAATCTATGTCCCTCAGCCCTCTGAACTTTGATGCGAGGATTCTAATCTGAACACCACGAAATCGTTTTTGTGTTTGCATTCGTCTCTTTCTGTCATTTGTTGTTCCTCTGTTTGCTTGTTAATTTGTTTGTGTTCATTTAGCTGTTCTGAATTTGTTTTTGTCTTTAGATGGTGTTATGCGTGAGTCATATTGTTTGCAAAGAAGAAAGCGGAGGAGTCTTTCCAAATAAAAAAATGGTGTTAAGGAGGGACCCACTCTCTACAATCTCCTTGCTACCACCGAGGTTATTTTGCCCAAACACTCTCTATTATTTTCTACACAATCAATGTCCCTCTGCCCTCTGAACTTTGATGAGAGGATTCTAATCCGAACACCGCGATATCGATTTTATGTTTGCATTCGTCTCTTTCTGTCATCTGTTATTCCTCTGTTTGCTTGTTCATTTGTTTGATTTCATTTAGTTGTTCCAAATTTGTTTTTATCTTTAGATGGTGTTATGTCGTTCTTGATTTGACTGTGTGAGTCATCTCGTTTACAAAGAAGAAAGCGGAAGGGTCTTTCCAAAGTTTGTCAGTGTCCGTTGCCCTCAGAATTTCGACAGGAGTGTTCAAACATTATCTTGTTTGTTGTTTTGCTTTCGTTCATTCATTTGCCTGCATAGGGGGTTTTGTCAATGCCAACACATCACTCCTACGTTTGAGTTGCGCTTCCAGGCTGTGGGAACATCAGTCTGACTCTCCCGCTTCATACAGGTTTAGAAGGGCACCCCTTCCCCCTTTGATAATTGATAATTGATTGTTAACTCCACCTCTTGGCATGTCACTCCCTCTCTGCCCCCTTTCCCACCATTCATTCTCGCTGGGGAACGTCATCTCTCTTTCTAACTCACAAGGTTTCACACCACTCATTCATTGCGCAGTCCTGCAGAAATGTGCGGTCAGGATTGGTGGAGGTGGTAAGAGTGCGATTCGTATTCTGACTGGATGAATAGGGCTTTTGATCGTATGAATTGAGTGTCAAGGAACGGCTGTGCTTCTGTGGCGAGATCCTGTCTGGGCTACATTACCTATCTGACTACCAACCCTCATAAGCGTGGCAATGACAAGAGCTGGAGAGACCAATATACTCCGGAATCATGGCATCAATATGCGAAGGCTGGAGGATTAAATGAAAGATCAATAGGGTAGAAGAACTAAAGATAGCAAAACAAACTCTTATTGTAAAGACAAACATTATTACTAAAGGAAATTATGGTTAATAAATGTCACACTCTTCCCTCATTTCTTCAACTTCTTTATCTCTCTTATCCCTACCATCTGCATTTCGTTTGTTTACCCAATAACCCTTCTCTCGCTGTGCTCTCTTTTCCTGATATATATGACCGCAAAAAACTTTCAGAGGAAAGTGCCTCTTGTACTCATCTAGAGATTCCCACAGCGATGCAGGTTTTAGTTTGTCAGCCACGCCATTCTCAACATCACTACGCAATGACACAGAAGCAGCATGGCTGTTCCAAAAAGGGTAGCCATAGCAAGCTATGTCTTTTCGTGGGTAAGATTTCAGTTCGGTTTGATATTCTTTCACTTGCTGTGTCACAAAAATAAGCATGAATTAGATCACTTAGGTGCTCAAGATAAGATGAGGTATAGGACAACACGTACCTGTTCAGCAAGAATCAACTTCGCCCTCAACTTTTTCTGCAACAAAGCTGTAAGCATGGAATACAGGGTTGGACTCATATATTGCCTTGTTTGTCATTTTTGGAATCACATGATTTCTTCTCCCGTAAAATTTTTCCACAGTACATCCATAATTGTTTCTAAAGGAAATAGGTTGAATGAATAAAAACCAATGAATCAGACCTGGACACGATAAAGTGATAAAGTATTCATTGCTCGCCTTCCTTTTTTTCTCATTTTTCTGCTCTTCCTTGCTAGTCTTGCTTCAGGGAGAGAAATTTTATTCTTCTCTCCTAGTCGTTTGATGTTTGCTTGTAAATTTTCCCACTTATAACAAGAATACTTGCTGTTGGACTCGTAGATCTCTCTCGCAGTAAAGCCTCGGATAACAGAGTTTGGATTCAATAGATCAATTTCCAAGTCTCTTTTTGCATGACTCATTCTCCACATGGGAGGATCTTTGGATGGATACGATGTTCATGTTTTATCCAAACATGGTTCCGGGTGTGCAGATGTTGGATCACCCAAAGACAGCAAAGAGAGAGAGGTGAGGATATTGCCCCACCATCCGACGGGACATGTGTGTGCCACGATGATTCTTTAACAGAAAAAACCATGATGGTGGTATTCTGGAAACAAAGGTCAGACTAAGAAGGGGGGATGGCAAAGTAGAGCGCGGAGGGCAAGTGTTATTACGAGGAACTCCTCTCGTTGATCCTCCTGCGCTGTGCAATGCTGTCTAATGCTGTTTTCCATGAGAGTTGATTGAGAATATTATTGCAGTGCAGTATGTAAAAAATAATAATCAGACGTATGATGATGGCATGCATCACCACTGAGTTGCCACTATTGTGCCTGTGGTAAACACTTTTTACCACCGGTGTGGTAAAGATGGTTTACCATCGGTGGTAAACATTTTACCACGGGTGGAAAATTTAATTCCTCCTAAATTTAAGTTTGGCGAGAACCGTTCTTCTAGAAATCATCTTGTCAACTTGAAGTTACAGCACGGGTTTGTCAAATTTTTAAAAACAGTTAAACCTACGATAAATTACGTTTTCAAACCTAAACGCCGGATATTGCAGGAAGAAAGATTCAATGACCAATGCATATTGTTGTGTTCTGGTACTTCTGGTCAGTTGCCAGAGTTACATGATGAACACAAAAAATTATTATTTCATTCACCCATAAAATTTTACACAATGATACCTTCAAACCCTAACAAAATTTCATTTATTCTACATACACAGCACATCATAACTAGTATTGGAAATGACACTGTCCTCACCACCACAGCAAATTCACTTATCATCACTACAATATCAGTCAATAAGCAGTGTATCATGCTATAGACACTTTGACATATACAATATTAGTAACTTCCAAGATACACTTTAATGCCTTACGTAATCATACTTACAGAATTAGATGTGATTCATTTCCACACATTTTCTCTAATGAGATGTAGTAATCTGGGTCATTCACCTGGAATACTGTGTACACGGTTGAAAGTTGAAATGAAACCATGTTCACGTAATTTTTTCTGCTTTATATTACATAGTAGTTCAGGTCATTGACCTGAAATATGACATTAACTCAAAAAATTCCCTAGAATCCTGTAATGTTCTTGTAACTCTCGTCATTTACCAGAATTACAAGATGAACACAAAAAATAATTATTTCATTCACCAATTAAATTTTACCCAATGATATCTTCAAACCCTAACAAAATTTCATTTATTCTACATACACAGCACATTATAACTATTGGAAATAATACTGCCATCACCACCACAGCAAATTCACTTATGATCACCACAATATCAGTCAATAAGCAGTGTATCATGCTGTAGACACTTTCACAAAAATTATCGAGTAACTTCCAAGATACATTTTTATGCCTTATGTAATCATACTTACAGAATTTGACGTGTTTCATTTCCACACAATATTTTCTCTTGTGAGATGTATTATCCGGGTCATTCACCTGGAATACTATGTAAACATTTGAAAAATTAAGCAAAACCATGTTAGCGTATTTTTTCTGCTTTATATTATGTAGTAATTCAGGTCATTGACCTGAAATAAGAGATTAACTCCGAAAGTTCTTTTGAATCCTGTTGTGCTCTCATAATTCTGGTCATTTGCCAGAATTGCAAACACAAAAAAATAATTATTTCATTCACCAATTAAATTTTACCCAATGATATCTTCAAACCCTAACAAATTTCATTTATTCTACATACACAGCACATCATAACTAGTATTGGAAATTACAAAACCAGCACACACAGCACATCATAACTATTCCACATTGAACTACCATTATCTTTACAGCAAATTCACCTGTCGTCACCACAATATCAGCAAATAAGAAGTGGTTACTGCGGCTGACACTCCGACAAAAACAATATTGAATAACGTACAAGATACAATTTAACGTCATGCCTTCTGAATAACCAACAGCAGTACTGTCATTATCCAAGTACTCCATACTGGTTTGATCCAAACCACACATGACTGCTGCTGTAGCTTCAATCCTCTGCATGATCACCACACATCCATCTGATAAAAATTAAGAATACAGCTGTCATCCAGAAGAAGATAGTTAAGTTCGTAATCAAACCAGACTCACTATCACATCAACTCAGCAACCAGACAAATAGAGCTTCACCAACTCTACTGCATCTTGTCTACAACACAATCACAAAAAACACATTACCCTGCTCACATCCCTGTGCTGTAGCCTTCATTCAAGCACCAGGACAACAATAAAATTGCACAAAATGACATCACATTGAACATACCAAAATGGTTGTTTGAATACTACAACAAAGCAGAAATAGATAGATAAACATGCAATCCCAAACGTGAAATGTGCACATACCAGTAAGTCTACATTGTCTACATGTCTACACAACAATGTCACCATAACAAGCTCCAAGAGAAACAACATGATAACTCTGCTACACATTGACATACACAGTACTTATGCAAAACTGCTTGAATACTACAGCAAAGCAGAAATAGATAGATAAACATGCAATCCCAAATGTGAAATGTGTCTACACAACAATGTCACCATAAAGAACTCCAAGAGGTACAACATGATAACTCTGCTGCACATTGACATACACATCACTTACGCAAAACCAGAGGTCAAAAATCAGTGATGACACTACTGTGCAGGCAATGCCAAGAGTCCAAAGACTGAAACAGAACAGAAACTTGGACATCCTATCAGTCTCAATATCCCATCTTATACCTCTGCGATCAAACATTATGGTCATACAAAATTTTGCTTTGAGTACATCAATGAGCTGGAAAGCTCTGCCACCACTATTGAAAAATGCATAATTAAACCTCCCTTTACAAAAAAACAAACTGATTCTTCATACCACTCAATCATGTAACACAGCCCAATGGCAAACAACCTTAACTGCTCAATCAAAGACACCAATACCCCAAAAGTACAATTGGAACAAAAACTGTGTCTCTGCCCACATCCTCCAGTTACACAACTCTATACAGGAAAGTAGACAAAAGTCAATGTAGAAACCCAAAGTGAAAACAACCCCCAAAAGACATCATAACTTATATTACAATCACCATACTTACTTTATTACAGAAAAAATGATGACAAAAAAATAGTTACGAGTAGAAAGTACTCCAAAATTATCATATTGAATTCTTGTAATTATGGTCTCTGACCGGAATTACGAGATTGTAATATTAAATAGTATAATCTCGTAATTACCTGACTTACGAGAAAACAGATGATATATTGATAAGCCTTCGAAGTTGGAGATCAGGTCAGTCACCGAAATTCCGACTTAAATTGACGAATCATCTCAAAATTGAAGTTACATTGTCGTAAATCTGGTGAGTGACCCAGATTACAATGACATAGATAAACAATACGTTGGTGCGCCTACATAACTGACTAGCCAAACACTGTGCTCTATTGCGAAGCTAATTAATTAATATTTACTCACAATGTAACTCGTGATCGCTCAATATAGCAATACGAAATATTGCCTCCACGACTCAATTGAACAGCCCTAGATAATTTCGTATCATTGATTATATCCTCGCGTGAATCATAATATATGACCCCACGACATACTAAATACAGCCCCATATCTTTTTCATGCAATTTACATCTTAACATTCACGCGAATATTTCTGACCCCACATGATAAACCGATACAGCCCGATTTAAAACTTATTAAAAACGGTCATTTTTGCATTTAGTTTGCTAGGAGAAACTCAAAGGGCCTTTAAATTGAAGTTAACACAACTCGAAGGGACTTACCTGTTTACGGGACTGCTCATACCCCCGTGTACGGGGACAAAAATGCGAACGGAGCAATGATTTTTCGAAATCATCCTCCCACGGGTATAAAGGTAAAGGATAGTAAGTAGTGCCAGACTAGGTACTATCACGGTACTGTAGAGGTACTATCACAGTACAAGCACTTGCTCGAACGGAGCTCAGATTCTCGTTAGCAAGCGGGTCAAAAGGCTAGATAGGACGGAGGTCTCAAACTTACTAACAATTTATCAAACAGTTTTAATTTTTCACGAACTAGTGAGAAAAATGCCCCAGTATAACTCCTACATACGATTTGTTAGCAAGAGATAATTTGTCACTAACAGTCTTGCTAACACCTCGTTTGCAGTGATGTCCCTGTGAGTCAATCTCCAATGTCATCAACATTTGGTTCTGTATCTATTTTATTGTTTCGAAATATTCATTTACCATTTCCTTGGATATACTCTATCGTTGTACACAAAACTAGCTTTCATTGTAAGGAGTGATTTTCCAATTTTGTCTCGACTCTTAATACACCAATAACACATTAAAGCATTAATTGATTATGAAAAGTTATCGGCACCAACATAGATTCTCACATGTGAAGGTATTCAATTGCCACCTTGGCAGAAGAAATTTGATGATCCAAACCCAGTTCTTTTTCAATATATAACAATAATTCAGGTAGTTCTGACAGTTTGGACTGAGAAAGTCGATCATTTTGTTCCAGAGTGCTTAAAAGACTTGAAATTTTGGACTTTTGAATGCCCATGACTGACAGTTGCGGGAGAATAATGGCTTGATTATCTGTGATCTCTTCAGAACCCAATTTTTTGGCAATCGGTGGAATGTATGGGTGTCTGGTATGATGGAGGTTGGTGTATCTAGAATCTAGGTAGGAAAACCGTCATTCCAGAGAAGAACAGATATCTGACAATTGCATCTGCGAGAATGTGATGCAGTGAGCTGAGATTGAGTTCGACATTGTGAGGGACAGATTCTCTTTTTCTGGTGAACTTTGGATGATGTAGTGATGGTATCATTCTTCATTGCCCTCAGTTCCATTTTGGATGCCATAGCATCTATTGCTTTCAATGCACCAGAAGTTTTGGTTCTTTTCACAGATTCCGTGTGAACACCAGACTGGGTGAATGATTTGGGATGATATTGTTTTCGAGTAGTTGTCTCCAGCATTTTGTACCTACTGCAGTGCAATGTGTAACAGAATGAGTTTAGGGAGAGTGCACGATAAGGTCTGCATTCAATGAAATCAGACCCAGGAAGGCTATCTTTGATCATTTTCTTCAATGAAGACCACCCAGTTTTCCCAATAAAGGTGGTGTCAAAGCAAAATATTAGTCCATTGGGTATTTTCTTTAATTGATCAGGTGCACAAAAGGTTGAAAAGGTAGCTTGCCAACAAGCCAGGCTTAAATCTACTGGTTGGTCATCATGTACAACTGAAAAAGATTGATCCCAAGAAAGTGACTTCTGGTAGGTTGCAAGCATTGCATCTTGAATTGATGGATTCATGACATTGCCACTAGTGTAATGTTGATAGATTCTGGAATAATGGATAGTTTGGTGTGGTCAAAGGAAATGTGGTTAATATGAGAGTGTGGTCAATCTGTATTGGAGAGCATTTGGGAAGAGTGTGTTGAATAAAGAAGTCACTTACATGGTTTTGTCTGACAAAAAATGACCTTTCGTCAGAAGAAAGGTGGCGTGTGTGACAAAATGACAATAGTACTGAAAACCTTCCATCAGATGAATGGTTGTGTGAGTGACGAAATGACAACAGTGGGGCAATCCTTTCGTCAGACAAAATGGTGCGTGTGTGACGAAATGACAACAGTTAGGAAATCCTGTAACTTTATTGAGATGGAATAACAAAGGCCGATTCGAATATCAACCAGTGTGGATTCACTTGCCAAGTATGCTCAATGCAGGGTGGTTGCGCCAAGTTTCAGCTGCCAAGATCAGAGAACTGAAGGCCCTATAGTTGAAAATGAGAAAGAAATGTTTCAAGTAAGATGCCAACGAACTGACACACAAAGCACATGTTTGATGATGCAAAAATGGTGGGTATGACATCAAACAGAATATGCTAAGATGGCAGGCTACAATCTATGTCAGGGGTTAGTCTTACATACCATTAATGTATGTCAGGCGCGGCAGAACAGGGATTCGAATGGTATTGCCATGGTTGAATAGAATGCCACTAAAAATGTGATTGACATGTTGGTGCTATGCTAATGTTCTCGCATATTGGGAATGGGCAATGCAATGATATTGGATTGGGTAATCCAGTGCCACATGGACAATGAACATTAAAATAAGCCCAAGAGGTCATAAGGGCACCGGGGGGGGACATTTCAAATTTCGTGGAAAACAATGGCCATCCACAATAGGTTTTAAAATTATTTCTGTTCACGGAGATGAGAAAAATATAAGATACCTCAGACTTAGGCTTAAGTATTATACACCCTAACTGGCGAAAATGTTTCATCAGACAAAGGGAGAAGGTTCCATCAGACAAAGCCATGGGGTTCCATATAACTGCCCCCCATGGATAACTCATTGCCACAATGCCACTTTAGGCATCAAACATCAAGCATGAATGCAATGCATTAAGGTTCTTGTAAAGCATATTTTATCATCATATTCATCTGTCAACTTGGTTTCTGTGCATATTAATCTGCAGCATCCATTGTCATGCAGTCTTCCGAAATTCCCAGTATGTTGGGGAAGCAGTAACTGAAGGAGATGCCGACAAATAAACAGCTGACACCTCTCAACCCTGTTATATCCTTCTTCTACAAGATCTCAATTCTGGGGCTGTACACAATATTTGATCTCAATCTGAGCATACCCCTTAATCAAACATGCCAAATGATGATGATGATGATGATGATGATGATGATGATGATGATGATGATGATGATGATGATGATGATGATGATGATGATGATGATGATGATGATGATGATGATGATGATGATGATGATGATGATGATGATGATGATGACGATGACGATGACGATGACGATGACGATGACGATGACGATGACGATGATGATGATGATGATGATGATGATGATGCAGAGAAAACCAGTGAGATCATGATGATGCTGACTCCTATTCACCAGTTTATATTTGGAATCATTCTTTGGAAGTTGTTTTTTGTGAATAGGATGGACAAGTTCTTGATGAATGTCATTCTTGTAATGAGACACATTTGAGGTATAGAGACTTACAATCATTTGAGTAAGTCCTGTGAAATTTCTACGTAGAGTAGGTAAAGGAAATAAAGTAGACAATTATGCATGAATTCAATATCCTCTCAAGTGACACCAGGAACCCATTCTCTAGTCTAGATGCCATGCAAACTTTTGATGAAATGTACACAGCTGATGTCTAGTTTTGCATGCATGCATTTCAAAATAAAGCATTGTTTTGAAGAATAAGAGCCACATGGATTTCTTTGAATAATAGTGTTGTGGCTGTGTATTCTTTGGGATGTTTCTAGTGGTGTTGTTGCTGGTGATTTTCAGAAAAATCCATAGATTTATCCATTGCTCATCAACACTCTTCAAAATCTCCCAACATATATGATACAAAACTATACAGAGTGAAATGTCAGGGATTAATGACCTTGTTCATAACTTGGATGTGAATGCAACAATACTCAACTTAAGCTTAAGAGGCAAGAGAATGACAAAAAGACAATGGTGTCTTCTGGAAGCCAATATTTTGATTGACACAAAACAGAAAATGTTCCATCAGTTCAGTTATTGAAAATCTTCAATTGCATTTGTTTATTGATATGTCTACCTGATTTCCAATCATTCAGAATGAAGATACTGTATGCTGCATTCTGCAAATGCTAATAAAATGTCTTATTATTCCTGACACAAGAGCTGTCGATCTTTTTTGGTCCTTTCTTGAATGGTCTCAATTCAATGTCTTATAGGTATTTCCCTTTCTCTCACATGAGCCATCATAGTTAATCATCTTAAGCCATCTGTTGTTCCAGTCAATATCTAAGATACACAATTATTTAGATTGTTATTTGATATATACGTCTACTTTTATGAGATGCTTTTGGTAAGTGGCTACAAAAGATTAAAAGTTAAACATGACACTAATGATTTGAGCTTCAGTATAGAATGTCATTTCTTGTATTGCTGACCCTTCAAACTTTAGAGATTCTCCAAGTTGTATTGTGGTCTAAATTTGAACTATAAACTACAAAATATATTTAGTTCACTTGTAGTATACTTCTAGCACATGTTTGCAGTTGTAGTCTATTGTAGTTTTGTTGTAGAATAATAATATAGATTGACTGCAAATTTAGTGTATTAGAATTTGTGTTCATCCATATTGATACATATATTACAAGTGCTGGTGGCTGGGTGAGATTAAGTCAGTATGTTTGCAAGTGAAAATTGCCAAACAATTCTCAAACTACAAGTTACTGTTAATGAGCTGTGAACTGCAAGCAACAAAACCCCATACAAGCAGAGCATGCAACATTGTATGAAATGGGGTGTCATCAATGTGTGCGAGCTTTCAAGTTTTTTCTTTAGGACATCAAAGTCTCTACATGAGCTTGCATGACCTTTAAATGCCTATAACAAATTGTACGTACAAGAAGCATTTTTATAACTCAGCTTTAATAGGTCATATTGATATGTATGTGTAAATGATTTTATGGTTGCCTATATTGAAGAAATGTTCCTAATGAAGACAAAGTCATACTTTACAACTAGTGAGAGTCAATAAGTCTACTGTAATTTACTTTTTATAGACGAGCGACCCCCGCTTCTGCCCTCCTACTGGTCTCTCCCGCATATGCCCAGGTTCAAGCTAATTAAACAAGCAAGTACAATCTATCTACTTTGTCTCCCATGTCTTGCGCCATCAGATTTAATATCCAGCAAACTGACTTCCCCTGTGGATGTATACAAGATAAATTCAATCAATTTGCAGTGTCTGAAGTGTTCTCCATGGAAATCAACCAAGTTACAGCATATCAAAACACTTTTTGTTGACAGTAGCAAATAAAACTTATTTCCTCCCTTTTGTGATAAGTGTCATCCATTGCTGCATTCATCCAATTCAAACCCAAACTCCCACTCCTTCCACACTAAATACAAGTCCATAGAATTCTTTTAGAGCTCGACACCACACCATTCCTGTTGTTGTCCCAGGTGTTTGAGAGCTTCCTCAAAGTACCACATAATCCACAAGTTACTTGTAAAGAAGGATGGGCAACAGAACAAAAAACAGATTGGATAGCAATCCTCCAAACATTAGTATTCATATGAGACGGCTATATACAATAGGAACACTATGTATCCTAGAGGTATCATGATACCCAGCCGGCCAGACAGTGGATTCCAAAATAATGATTTTGAGGAAATTAAAAAAAAGAATTTTGGAGCGAACGAAGTAACTCTATTGTAAATACTACTGTGGAAAGATACCAATTTTCTGCAAGAATGAATGGATCGGATCGTTCCGATCTGCTGTATTCAACTGACAATAACTCGTGAAAGACTGTTCAAACAAACAAAATAGGAACACGGTTCGAAAGCTAGGAAAAAGGTCTTTCGATCAATGTAAGGTTGTAAATATTTTTTACTCCATCTGTGACGTCATTTTCGTCTGTCACACGGACAAAAGACAGAGCAGGAGTGCTCCTTTTGTATTTAGCCATCTTATATTTGGAGGTAATGTTGCTGACCATCAAACAAAACTAATTACCTCCTGCCAGAGATCTTCCAACCTCTACTGCAGTTGGAATTGTCGGAAAAATAAAGCCCCATTTTCAAGTGCTGACTTACCAGCCCAAACTTCTTCAGACCCTGCAGCTGCAGCTCCTGCCACCTCTTGGCCTTGAGCAACAACAGCTCCATCTTCTTCTGAGACAACACCATCACTACTGCACAGATGCTGCCACTGTGCCATCACCCCCAGTTTGACCTGGATTGTAAATGAGAGGGACGATTGCAAGCTGGTTACCATGTTGCTGGACAACCAGCAAGATCTTCTCGATGGGATTGTCAGCATGAGCTTTTCCAGCAGCAATTCATTGCTACTTGATGAATGATGCAAGCTCAATGGGGATGATGGGGAAGGTTTACCCATTGAGCACCATGTCCATCAAACGCCATCCAGAGGCAATCTTGCCACCAAAGTCAGCATGAATCTTAAGGACAAGAGACTTTACAGGCTTGTCACTGATGGGACTGCCGCCCTTGATGGCATACTTGCAGGGTCTACAGGGGTGAGACAAAACTGATGTGACTAGAGTGAAAGGGTATGGTAGAGATGTTTCAATGTAGGTGTTGACTTGCTGCCTCTTTCCCCTCCATTGTTCATATGTACCAACCTAATCCTTGCAGATGCCAAAACAAGCTGTGTAAGATGCAGCCCCCTTGCAAATAGAGTGATTGCCATGCAGCCCCCTCCTAATCTGTCAAAAAAGCTGACTTGAGAAGATGGTGTTGAGAACACTCGATACTGATCAGTAGAATGGTGGTTGCCAAACAACAGTAAACAATGATTGCCACCCCCGCTAAACAAGTGGCAAGGTTTAAAAGAGGGCAGATGAGTGGATTGATTGCACCAAACAAAACCACTGGGGGGAAGTATCTCTCTTCTCTGGTCTTTTTTGACCCTTTCGTTTTAATATTCAATGTCGCCGGCTTGCAAGAATTGAACAGCAAATTGATTTTTGCAAGCTTCATGACATTGTCAATACATCCAATAACTTGCCATTGAAGACAGAGCACAGCAGTCAAAAAACAACAGTCAATGGCTACATAGAGATGACGGGCAAGCACAAGTAAGGAATTAAACTAATCTCACTCCAGTACACCTCACGCCTTACTTTATACCCCCTCCTGTCTCACCTCATATTTTGTACATTTTTCAATAAAATCATTGACCGCACTTGAGCAGGTGGGGTTTCCTTACTGATGAATGTCATCCCATAGCATAGTGCAAATAGGTGTGAACTGGGAGGTGACCTTTTTTATGGAAAGCAAGGGAAGATGCCCTCATGAAGTGAGGGCAATCATTGGGGTCTGGAGAAGGCCTGTCATAGACCTTTTGTTGAGATATGCAGCAACTTGGCTTGCTACAATGAGAGCAAGCAGGTTGCTGGAGAACAAATGGAAGAAGAATCATAGTCCGCCCCATCAATGAACTACATGAATTGAATGAGGCATTTTACGTATGATTTCCAGGTTTGTAGATGTCATTTTTTTATGCAGTGATGTTTCTTGCAACTGTGCATGCATTGCCCTCATAAGCAACACCAATGCATACAACTTCACAAATGGTGTTGCTGAAATACCATGACAAAACTTGAAGTTAATTTTGTCACATAAAAAGGCATTAATAAAAAATGTAGCACACAACATTTGATCATGGGTCAGTCACTGCACAATTGAAGTAGTATGTAAATTATATGTAAAACAAAAATGGTGTGAGATTCCTGTAGGGAAGTTACAGCATTGGCTGCAAATTTCCAATAATACTGTTGTAGGTCATTATTTAAGTCCTGTCGTTTGAATGCTAATCCGTTACTCAAATAGGGGAATCTCTTAAGTGTGAATGATTGGAGTATATATACAAATGACAACTTATACATCACAAATCATTTGTGTCAATTTTACTTATGTATGTTAGAAACCAAAAAGTATCAGACATGATAGTTAATTTGTGTATTGTAATAATGAACTACATTATTGTGTTTATCTTCTTTGTTATTACAGAGAGAATGCACAACCCAAAAAGTGTTCATTTCCCTAGATTCACTAACTTACCATCACAAAAAGTGTATCTCTCTCTAATCGAAGATGCTGATATGGGTTTTCTAAACACCACAAAGCATGAACCATCACTTGCATTTAGATTTAGGAATATATAATGTAGAATACATCAAAAGAGCAAAGAGAGATTCCCGGAGACAAGCCAACGTTATAATTGGTAGCAATCTGCAACAAAAGAGATGCAATCCGAGCTTCGTTTGAGCGAGTGCTTGTACTCTGATAGTGATAGTACCTGGCATGGCACTACTTACTATCCTCTACCTATATACTCCCCCAAGGATGATTTCAAAATGGCGTCGCTCCCTCCGCATTTTTGTCTCCCGTAAATGGAGTGCGAGCGGTCCTATGAACAGGTAACTCCCTTCGAGTTGTTTTAACTTCAATAAAAAGGCCCTTTGAGTTTCTCCTAGCAAACTAAATGCTAAAATGACCGTTTTCAATAAGTTTTAAATCGGGCTGTATTAGATCAGATCGTGAGGTCATATGTCTCGGGCCTCAATGGGAAAAATTACAATGGCCCCAAAAGGGCTTTCACGTTTTATATCAAGACCCACACTAAAAATGGACCATATCAGATTACACATTAGGTCAGGCTGAAATACGAAATATGAATCTTTTGCGCTTTAATCATGCGGGTTGTAATGATGATTGTTGTCGTGATAATTCTTGCAGATCAATAGTGTCATGAGTACTCGGTGGGCACGCCAACGTTTTTGGCACATTAAATGATCGTAATCCGGGCCACTGACCGGAATTACAATCATATAAAAGAATTTCAGTAATCTGTATCATGTTTGGCACGCTGACGATTTTGTCACGTTAAATGATCGTAATCCCAGTCACTGACCAGAATTACGATCATGTAACAAGAATTTCTGTAATCTGTGTCAATTTATGACTGTTAAATGTGTGTATTATAATCCCGGCCACTGACCGGAATTACAATCATGTAACTGAAATTCCGGTCATATATTATTATGTCAAGGTACGATATGTTGTATTTCCGGTCACTGGCCAGAACTCCGAGTACAAAAGGCTTAGATATTGTACACAACTTCACGTGTTTTAATCATTATTCCTCCAATTACGAGAAATTCTTGTGCTCTAACAAAAGAATATATTGCAGAGATTGCAATAATTTAACATGACTCGTAAAAAATACCCAAAATTGGGAGTAATTTCAATTAGTTCCTAATTGTTAAACATTACTTGTAGCTTAGTAAATTAAATTGATTTTGATATCAGTGATGATGTCTTTGTAAGAATTTATTGTGTAGAGTTGTGTAACTTGGGGGTGTTGAGTATGATGTAGTTTTTTGTTCTTTTGGTGTTGCTGTTGTTAGGTGCCCTTGACTTTCAATTGATTTTTTTGAGGTTTGGTATCTTTGATTGTGTAGTTTGGAATGTTGGCCATGTCATTGAGGTATGCAACATTAGGTTTTTGTTTTTGATTTGATTTATTGTGCATTGTCTTCTGTCATAATGGTGACAGAGAAGTCCAGCTCATTGGTGTACTTATTTAGAAGGAAGTTCACTTCAGTGGATGGGGATGGAATTTGATTTTGATAAATCAGTATATCTGTTTTGGGAGTAGAGTTATTGCTTCGGGTTACTCCATTCCTTTTGGATGTGTTGACTGTGCAGATTTGAATAACAGTAGATTATTCAACTGGTTTAGTTTTTTGTATATAGTGATTTTGTGGTTAGATTGTTGTTTGTGTTATGGCTGCATGATCAGTTTCTTGTTTCTTTGGATGGCGGTAGCATTGTGTGTGATGGGTAAACACTTATGGTGGAAGTATATTGTATTCAACGCCTAGAAAACACCTTCTTTCTGTTGTTGTGGTTACTGTCAATGTTCAGGTATAAACTTCACTGTGGGTTAGGCTCAATGTTTTTATTCTATGTTACTTTTTTGCAGTTACATATGGACTAGGACGTCACCCTCCTAAAATCAGTCGGAGCTCGGTGTGGCTGCGCGTAATTTCTAGTTTTATTGCTGATTGTAATGGGAAAGATATGTTACCTTTCTATTAAGCAAACTCAGATCACTGAATTATGGATACTTTGATAATGCTACCAATTTCAATTCTAAAAATCCCAAACATACCCAACAATAAAGTGTGTAAGTTGGGTGACTATGAACCTACATCATTCATGCCAGAGAAGGACAGCACCATACATGACATTTTCAACCGACCCTGTGTCTACTTAGCTTGTAGGGGACAAGGTATAGATTAGTGAAGAATCATGCATTCATTCACCATTACATCAATGTCACATCAGACAGTCCTACCATGCATTAGTCAGAAATGATGTCCTGAAGAAATTGTGGTGTTTCCGCATCTAAATGATTATACAGAGATTGATTTGACATTGATGAGTCATGACAACCTGACTCAACTGCAGAACTCGATGCACCAAAAAATGATCAATTCAAAACCATTTGTAAAAATGGAACTATTCACTTCATTGAGAGGAAAGAGCAGCTGTTTGAGACCAGTTGTTTGTGGCCAAAGGAGTTTCAATTTTTCTCAGAAGTTGAGAAGATGATCAAGTACTTATTACTTCGACCACTTTTGTAGGATGATTGAATAGCACATACATTAGGCTCACTAAATGTGAAGAAGGTTGAGTTTTTTATTGATTCAAGAGACCTAAGTTTATAATGGGAGCTGGTGGATTCCTTTTAGAGTGGATCACTTTGCAACAAAGGTAATGAATTCTTAGATATCTTCTTAGCTTTGTGGCTCATAATAAAGTAAGTCTAGGAGGACTGTCATTATCCAAGAACTGATGATAGGGGGATAGTGATGTCCTATCCATAGAGAGAAGGACATATACTTGGGGTCTTGAAAATAAGATGCATTTTCACAAGAAACTCCTTTCATGATACATGAGGGAGTGGAATAGGGCATTTTTCAGAACATCAAAATCATCAGTTTTCATCAGGTATCAATGACAGTGCTTAAAATGCCTTGTCTGTTTTGGTTGAAGAGACAGGAGTTTACTATGAACTTTGTTTAGGTTTCCAATGTGTAAGGTAGCAAATATAAGGAATATACTCATGAATGTTTAGCAGAGAAGCCCCAAGTGGGCTTGTAAAATTATATCATCTCTAATGATCCGCATGAATATATTTCTGGCTTTAGGAAAACATGTACTATGTTAAGGATATGTTATCACAGGCAAGTTGACCACTTTACTTGGATGATTTGGATAAAACTGATATTGTATGATATCAGCAATGCAATAGAAACAATTTCTTCCAAAAGAAAAGAAAGTTATATCCTTGGATATGTTTTGAGACGAAATACTACACCCAGGTAGGATTAAAAATATAAGATATATCGAGAGGACCAATTTCCGTGTTTACAAAAGGAACAACAACGCAGCAATGGGGTATGAAAGAGTTTAAAAATTGTCATGACTGCATGATTTATATTGAAGTATAATGTCCCAAAGAAAAAACACCTCAATTCAGCAATGAATACAGGGCTATTCAAAATCATCATATAAAATCCAACGTTACCATGAGATATGCTCTCTACAGACTTGCATATTGAGGTCAAGGGACACATAACATTTAATATAATTACAATGAGGTTGAGAGAAGTCAGCACAATAGTCTTTATGGAACAATATTATATGTGACAAAATACTAATATATCAATAGATACTATTGTTTTCATGAGATGAATATGTAGTTCAGACAAGTGATGTTCTTTTTCCATTCTTAACATGAGATAGACTAATTATTATCCATATCTCTTGAAAATAATGTTCAATCATTGAAGGAATGATATTAACTTGATCGAAAATGTTATATTTTTATTGAAACGGACTGTGTATATGTTGTTGAATTTTTTGGTAGACAGTGGCAAAGTCAATATAATGCTCACTCTAAAAGGATATGATATGAAAGTCAGGTGTGTGCAAAAATGCAACTGCCAACATTTTGGATAGATGTAATATTAAATTCATAAAATGGAATAGAATAAGTCATACATTTATTACAAAGCTCAAAGTCATACTGTCATTCATCCAATATTTGTATGATGATAACATGTGTCTAATGAACCTAACATTACACATTGAGCAGCCATAGACTAGGACTCTCACAAAGAGTCTAGCATATCTATTCACTGGATACCCCAATCAAAAGTCTTTCAAACATCATTTTAGGTTTATATGTAACAGCCCCGCCAACAGTCTACATGCAGAACCCATACAATCTTTCCTCCACTCATGATCCACATGAATGGTTTGCCTTTTCAAGTTGACAGTTTTATGCAACGGCTTGGTTCTTGTTCAATAAAAATACATCATTTTTAATATAAACTTCATCGGTAATGGGGGTTAATTGTACCAAGAATCTAGCTATGCCACAACAATTGAGAAAACTGGGGGCAGGTTTGAGTATGCATTTTGTAAAGTGTGCACCACTATTATGTATGCATGTGATTCATAGACCTATTTGTTTGAAAGTGTAGAACTCACATCATACTATACCTAAATATGATGATGTTGTATAGAGATGCTGTAATAGTGTCAAGTATGATTGGCTTGTTATTATTAATTTTTTGACATGGCACAGTAGATGTAAAGTATGTTGCAACACCATATCATGGTAAAAGCTACTAAAAACTACCCCTGCTTATAAAAAAACTCATATTGAATGAAGTAACAGCTTAACTTCCAAGGTCCAACAAATGGCTTATCTCAGAAAAGGCCAATTTTTTGAAAATAGGTTATTTCTCAATTATTGCCTATTTCTTGAAAATAGCTTATTTGATAGGCTTTTTTCAAGAAATTCGAGATCCGTGTGTCAGATTACTGTTCCTACACAGACGAGATTGTTATTTTTGAGAAATATGCAATTTTTGAGAAGTAGGCTATTTTCGAGTTTCGAATATAGACTATTTCTTGGATATGGGCAATTTCTCGAATATGGCCTATTTCTCAAATAATGCCAATTAATTTCTCAAATATAGCGCATTCAGTGAATATGGACTATCTCTTTCGTTCCATGGTCTTTAAGCCGGTCGTGCCAATTTTTGATGATATGAAACTAATTAGAATTGCGTAGCAAGTCGCGACAGAACCGTCTGAGCACTCGCGAAACTGCACATGCTACAACCGGACGTGGATCAATCGTCCTATGTTGGTTAGTACGTAGATATAGGTAGATATTGTGCAACAGATGAGTTGTTGCTTTGGCTTTTTTAGAGGTCTACTAGCTCTAAAGATACCATAAATATAAAATAATATAATGTATGTTCAGTATAATAGAGGGTGCCTCTATGAGAAGACATCACAAACAAAGTTGCCGAAAGGAAATAAAAAATAAAATCAAGAGGCAATGAAAGTTGTCATATCAAACACATCATGACAGGGAAAGATAATACAATATAAAATGATGTGTAGAGGGAATGATCTGGGATGTGTGTCATTCCCACACAATTATAATTTTTTGCTAAAGAAGTTTATTTCTGTGAAAACACTCTAAATACGCATCATGGTTTGGTTGAGTAGTGACAGTGGGTTTTTGTTGAAAAATCTTTTTCGCATTGGTCATCATGTACCTCTAAGGACTTTTTCACTTCAGGAAAACAGCAGCGACCATTAGAAATGACGTTATTTTGTTAAGAAAATCTATTTCAAACTTATTCTTAAGAAATAACGTAACTGTCAATATATATTCAAGACATATCAGTACTTTAAACCGTATGTAGGAAAGATACCATTCCTACTGGTGACATGATCTGACTTGATGCCATTTTCAACAGTAATATGATTTTCAAGAGATCATTTTCAACAGTAATATGATTTTCAAGAGATTATGTGAAAAATAGCCTCAATTTTGATGAAATATTGTTGTTGTTTAAAATGTGTTACAAGTTTCAAATTTCTTTTCGAAGCTGCTTTATTTCAATCCATATCACCCATTACTAATGTCGACATCTTGTACATTAATTCTTGGTTTTGTTGACAGATCTACATGAATGAGAATGCACAATTTGACTTGAAAGGACTTTCTGTTACTCATTGACTGTCTCTCAAAGTCCAGCAAGATCTGGTAATAATGAGGCTTATTTTCTTGATGGAAGTTTCCTAAACATTTGGATCAACCAACACCAATTCTTTATTTGTGCTTATGCTCAGCTATATTATAGTTTCCCTCAACCTCAATTAAAGTGACGGGTCAATAGATTGTTACAATAAAAAATGACATTATAATCAATTTTTGATACATGCATGAAATGCTCAATCAGATTTGACAACATAAGTCAATACATCACATGCCCAATGCATAATAATGTATGTTGTTGCTAAGACAGGCAAAGTCACACCTAATCTAAAAATACAAATTTGAAGATCAGGTTGAAGAATCTGGCAAACAGCAACAAAACAGAGTGAAAACGTAGGAAGGTTTTCACCTCAATGTATTGCTTGTATTGCCATTGGTCATCCCCAGGATAAAGACACAGATACT